>JABFFJ010000104.1:0-64113 GCA_013623715.1 Fusarium verrucosum
GAGCTGGAGCTGGGGGGAGCTGGCAACGGGCGGGGAGTTGAGAACGACGGGAGAGAGGAGAGAGAGGGAGCTTCACGTACAAAGTGGTTCAGAGCCCTTGTCTGTACCAAATTGGATCAATTGAAAGATCCTTTTCGAGATAAGAACAGAGGGCAAAAGTCAGATGAAGAAGAAAAGAAGGGGAAGAAGAAGAGAGAAAAAAGGTTGGGAGTTGGGAGTAGAAGAATGTTTTGAGCTTGGCCGCTGATGAAAAGTCAGAGGGGGGACGCCGAGAGCGGGGGAGGGGTAAAAAAGTGGTTGAGGAAAGCTACGCGGTTGATTTGATTGGTTCCGGTTCACTCCCTTTGATTTAGCCACTCACCGATATGATACGTGGGGAGCTTTGCTTCACTGCTTCTGCTTCTGCTGCTGGTGCTTTCTTTTTTCCTTGAAACTCTCTCCATAGCAACATCCGCCTTGAATCTCACGTATTCGTACTAAGCGTAGTACGTAGTATCCGGTGGTTGGTTAATCGGAGGAGTCGGTTGCCGGAGTGGATTTTCAGGGCTCTCGGGGGCCGCTAATGGAGGGGCAGTTTGCAGCAGCTCTGCAGCTTGTTGCAGGGGTATTCACCGTTCTCGCTGCCTAGTTCGCCTCAATTAATTCTCGCTCGGCTTCCGAATTGCGTGCTCAATCAAGTGTTAGGTTACTCAATCAATTTTCTCTTCTCTCTCTTTGGAGCTGCAAAGGAAGCTGAGGCTAAATTTCTTCTCTACTCTACTGTACTTCGCCGCAGATCGGCCTCTGGCGCCGTTTTGTAACCCACTTCGTTGCCAGGATCAACCATTCGCAACCGACATCAAGACGTCGTGTCTTTTTTTTTCGTCTCTACGATATCGGTTCCTAATTATGACTTGTAACAGGTTATGGGACTAGACACCAACCACGTGCTCTAGTCCTCTTCTTTTGATGTTGTCAAGACTGCGGAAAATCTCGGAGTTTATCATGATAAGAGCATGAAGGAAAAGTGCTTGACGTCCCTGCACAGTATTCAGGGTAAATGCAAACGCCCATGGAATACTGAAGAACCAATCTATTCTATCCATATTCTACAAAGTATATCTCGTCCATGTCCTCTACATACATATATAGCGAAATCTTAATACTCCTCTAAGATAAAAAGTACTACCTTGAAATATAAAAACTTGTTAATAATTATAAGGGTGTAATTTAATGGAATAAAATAGATATTTCAAGAAATAGTCTTCAATCTTTCTCATCATCCTTCTTTCCCGACTGTTCACTTGTCCTCAAATTGTTCCATCTTTAACAGGACGCGGTATCTGACATGCCCTCATGACGATTATACACAAGCCCCTCAATGTAGGGCGCAACACGACCTCTCACCTCTCTCTTGTATGAGGCAAGTCTCTTGACATAGTCTATACTTGCCTCATTGTCACCTTTGTTCTCGTACCCATGCAACCTGTGCCTTGCCTGAGCATACCCATTCTACGGTCTCGTTCGGATGATGGCATTGTCTTCAGGGGCCCCTTTGATGCGTATCTGGTCCTTGAAGCGGCCGACTAACAGCCATGACTTGACGGATTTGGACTGTGCAACTGTGAAAACGCTCAGAAACCCAACTCTTCCCATGTAGCACACCTGGGCTCCTCTTCGTATGAGAAGCTTGACAGCTTCGAGTTGGCCGCAAGCACTGGCAATCATCAAAGCCGACCCTAATGGACACCCTTCAAAATCGATTTCAGCCCCAAGCGACAAGCAGTTCTCCATTTTCTCAAGGGCATTTTGCGAAGCAGCGCGGCATAGAGGGCTCCAGCCTTGTTCAGGTTCCAAGTTCGCGAACTTCCTCAAAGCATCAAACCCAAACCGATGAAGTGAATGCCGAAAGTGGCTTCCTAAAAAGGTCACTATTGGAAATTCAAGTCGGTAATAGGAATGCCATGGAAACGGTTTCATATCATTGAGTTCAAAGTCGCTATTGAGCACGTAGCTCAATCTATGGCCGAATGGAATGCCAAAAAGATAGCTTCCTGCTTCCAAAGTCATATTGGATGACAGTCCCGAGGAGCGGAGCTTCGCAATGGTGTTAACCATAGTTTCAAGGGTGCCAGGTCGACGGGAAGGTGTTGGAGGAGACCAATCTAGCCACTTCGATGGTGTAGGCAGTCCTTGCTTGATCGCTGCTCTTATGAGAATTTCCACTGTCTCTGCTGAGCATTCTTCGTCATAAAATGCCAAGAGAGTCGGAATGTTGTCGGTTAAAAGGGGCGTTACAGAGGCACCAAACTCGAGGAGTAGTTCTGCCATCTGACAGCGTTGAACCCAAACCATCGGAGTGTCGCCGTTACGGTCGACAGCATCGACAGGCGCCCCATACTCCAGTAGAAGTCGGACTGCCTCAATATTATCATAACACACGGCATAATGCAGAATTGTTCCCTTGTATTCCTTGTCGAAGCAGCCCTCTTCTGTGGCAAAAGTGCTGCCGAGGAATTTCGCCAACATCTGCTCACATCCACTTACATCGCTCGAGATTGTATCCAGATATCTCAAAAGGTCTATCAGACCTTCCTGGTTCCTTTCAAATACTGCGTAATGTATTGAAAGCATGAAGATTTCATTCCAGCCACCCCGTTGCCTACCATACTGAATCAATATCTCTGGACGAATTGGACGTAGTTCTTCAAAGTACATTGCCATCTCAATTTCGGTGTTTGGCAACTTGCCCTGTCTATGGTAGAGTATCGAAACTCCTTGAACAAGCATCCATTCAACGACATCAAGTTTAAGCTTGAGCATGGCATAGACCACTGGTGACGCACCATTTGTGCCAGGTATGGTCCTGTTCAGAGGGCAACCTCTGTTTTGAAGATCCCGGCAGCTCCAAAGAGATCCTTGATCGATTGCTGACTTCAGTTCAATGAGAAGTGATCTTGGCACATCGTCCTCTTCTGAGATAGAATCATCGTCTTCTTCTGAGATAGAATCATCGTCTTCTTCTGAGATAGAATCATCGTCTTCTTCTGAGATAGAATCATCGTCCTCTTCTGAGACAGAAACATCATCCTCCACTGTTAAACTGGAAATGCTCAGGTCCTCTCCGTCAAGTATATCAATGATTTGAGTATTGTTCTTTTTAGTAGCTATTGTGTAAGCGCTCTTTGAGAATTTGTTGACAGAATCTCTGGCACCTCGGCGGAGAAGAGTTTTGATCGTAGAACTGTGACCATTCTCAGCTGCAAGATGGAGGGGAATCTGGCCGTATTTGTCCTGTACCATGACTCCATATCCACGTCGAATGAGTTGGGTAATAATTGTGTCGTGGCCACCCATCGCTGCAAAATGCAAAGGCGTCAGCCCCATGGCTGTTTTTGATTTGATATTGAGACTCATTCGGAGGAAAAAGAAGTAGAAAGCTTCCAAGAATCCTTTGTAGCAGACAATTTCGAAGCCTGTCATAAATTGGTGCCCCTCGGTCTCGCCTAGCTTGAACATGTAATGGCAACGAGCCTCCCAGTCAATGCTCTCATTCGTATCTCTAGAGATATAGAGCATTTTTCGTAGGAGAGATTCGTTACCGTGAAAAGCACAAGCATGTACTGGTCGATGGAAATTATCATGTGTACCTGTCCCGTTGGGATCAGCTCCCATGTCTAGTAGGACTTCGGCAAAGACAAATGATTCTTGCAGAATATGCCAAGCCAGTGGTGATTCCTTTGCATGAATGGGCACTCTGTTGATATCAACCCCATTTGCAACTAACTGGCCTATGATCCAGCGCGCCTCAGGCTCCTCCCAGGTGGTTCGGGCGAGACGAGAGATGAGAGGACGAGAGTTGAAGAATGAGGAGCTATCGAGTTTCTTGGAATCAGAATGTGCTAAAAGAAGTTCTATGATGTCTCTTTTCAGAGAGTGTTCATTGGGGTGTGCCAACATGAGACAAGCCATCATAATGGCTGACTCGCCTCCAACGAATGCATGTATATCCACTTCATGCTCAACTAGCACGTCGATGGTCTCCTTGTTGGAATTCCGAATGGCTTCCTTGAGAAGTGTAATCGCAAGCCGGCTTTTGGCATCCCAGTACTGTGAATCATCTATCGCCTGTCTCAGAATCCTCGAGTCAATCATGGGGCTGGGTAGTCTTCTAGGAAACCGGGCTATTAACGACACAAATGGCTCCAGCCCACACTGGTTTTCAAGATCCTCATACGCTTTGATACAGCCATGAGAAAGAAAATAGCTCGACGCGACCTTGAAAGCAGACTGATTACGTAAAAGCAGTTCAGGCCGCATTCTATTATCAGCTGTGCAAAGGAAGCTCCACGGGTCAACACCTTTTTCGTCTCGACTGTTGAACACATTGTCGAATGTAAGTTGGTCTAGAACCTTGTCATCAGGATCATAACCGGCTTGTACACATTCATCGACGTAGAGTTCAATCGGTAATCTCCCATCATGATAACGAGACCCAATAGACCCAGGAAATAGCGACTTGAGATACTCGACAAACTGCCACGATACTTTAGTTGAGAGATTATGTAGAGGAATGTCGTCTGTTAACCCCGACGAAATCGGGTCAAGATCAAGTTCCAGTAGCCGCTGGACAATTTTCTTAGAACCGGAATCAAAGGCAATGGGGAAGACTGGTCCTTGGGTCTTCCAAAAGTCGGGGACATCGTTACAGTGATCGATGAATGCTAACGCACAGTCTTCGTATTGATCATCATCGCTCCGGGGATCGTCTGTAACAGATAGGGCGACTACCAGCGGTGTCTCGCCATCCTTTGTCCTCATCAAGAGCCCTTTTTTCACTTGCTGGGTATTTGAGGCGAAGAGAATATTGAGAAACGGTGCATCAAGCACCAGGGAGTTTGCTGCAAAGTGCCAGATATTCCAACCCTCGTCATCAGTGCTTAGTAATGATACCCCGTGGTGAGCAAAGAGTTCGAGAAAAGCTCCCCTCGATAGTTTCCCACTGAGAAGGACAGCATCCACTCCGGCCTTGTTTTTAATGTATGGATCACTTCCCTTATCTAGGAGTAGACTCGCACAGTTGACTGCATTGCGCCTGACAGCGAGAAGCAAGAGGGAATCTGAAATCTCGTCTCTCGAACATCCAACCTCAGACACACTAACACGGCCATCATCGAGACAAACGGTCAGAGCTTGGGGGTTATCCTCAGCAATTGAAAATGCTACCTTGGCTCTCAAGGCCTCCGGGGAAAGTGAGATCTTGCTGTTGGTGCGGTTGGGGTCTTTGGTGAATGGCAGCTTCATGGCAACTGCTGCTGACCAGATGATGTTTCCGAGTTCGAAACCCCAGCCAGTATTGAAGCAGGAGGACTCCTGGAGGTAGTCGTTTAGATTCTCAATTGCAAGTTCCAATGTTGGCGACTGTCGCTGAGGGGTCCACCACCTATCAATGTAAGCTCCAAACATCTCAATCTCCTCTTTGGGGGGCACGATGCCGTCCGCAATCAGAGTGATGGTGGAAGTGAAATCTTGGATATGCCAGGATACAATCAAAGAATGAAGAAACAACCCTTCAGTATAGGTCGCGATTGTGGCTCCAGCTTGACGTAAAGACGTCAAGGTAGTATTGCGGCGTCCTGGGCATGACGACGTGAGCTTGAATAAATCGGAGTTCAGTCTAGGGATATACTCCAAAGCTATTCCCTTTTGACTGTACCAGTTGGAAATTCCCAAGAAAGAAGTGTGTGAGAGGCTGAGAGCTGTACCAAGTTCGCAAGGTATGTCAACGCTGACGCCTTGATGAATTAGGAAAGCACAGATCTCAGACAAATTTAGAGCTGCAGCCATATGAAGTGGATGGAGTGAAGCTATCAAGGAGAACGAGAAGCTGCCTGACACTGTAGGAATAGCCAATCCCATCAAACTAATCGTGAATTGTAGTACCCAACTGAGATATCTTGTCTTACCGTCCAGACGAAATAGTTCCTTGGCTGCATCAAGCAAAGCTGGAGTACTAAGTCCGCTCGCGGTAAGTCTGGGCCATTCTTGGGAAGCCCGACGATAGAATGGCAGGGACTCTGTCGGTTCTTTGAGAGTTTCAATCATCTCTTTGGCTCCAGAAAACGGTATATCGAAATTTGGAAGCTGAACAAATTTGAGACAAAGTAGTCCAAGCGTGGGTTCATCCTGCAGCCTCGAGATCCTGTAAGCGGCAAATTCAGGCAAGTCATTCGTCAAAAACTCTTGAACAGTAAAATGAGCAAACTCGAAGCATTTCCCATCCGCACTTTTTCGTATCAGACTGCTGCACTTCCGGGCAATAAAATCTTCATCCACGATGTCATCGAGTCGGGCTCCCAACCTCTCAGGGGTCGAGACCGCTTGACACAACTCCTGGATGGTCAATCTGGTTGGGAAAAAGGCGAGCAGTCGCAGGCATAACTGCACCATACTTTGGGTCTTGGGTGGAAGCTTGCTCAGCTTGCTAAGAATACGGATATAGCTACCGCGTAACGAGTGTGGTAAGGTATCAAGAGCCTCGAGGCGGTCCGAGTCTGTCCAAAGCTCGCCCAGATAATCCAGTTGGCAGGCAACCCAGCGAAACCTTGATGATGGTCAGTATAATTATCCGTCAAAGTTAATTCTGGGGATGTTACACACATTCCGTGAGCACGCCCAACCAGTTCGCTTTCGATCCTTTCCTTGATGCTGACATTGTTCATGATAAGTCGGCCACGACTTTCGCGAAGCTTCATCTCGGCCCTGACATACGTCTCAATATCATCCGTTCGTGCTGAAATGATGATATTCGTGAATTCATCTTCCAGTTTAGCCCGAATTTCCTCCTCGTCACGGCTGAAGACAGCGGTCGAGGCAGTCTCTGTTCTACCGGCCAGTTCTGCAAGGTCACTGGCGACATCCGCGACTTCGTCTCCACATTCATCAACGCCGTCAATTATAATAAATACCTGGTCAAAGGCTTTGGCCATTCGTGTGATTGTTGCTCGTAGGTCACCCACATCCGGTGACTGGCTCAGGGCTCGTTGTGGATGCAGCTCCTCGTAGTACTTTGCCAATAGTTCGAATGCATCATCCCGCTGCAGAGCTAGCTGGTATGCAATAGCCCCAAGGATATTGATCGAAGAGTGAGTCCTTTCATCCTTGTAGTCGCAGAAATAAAATGCCACGCCGAGTGAGCGGGTGCTGGTCGAGCTCCTAGTAAGAGCTTCTTGGATGACAGCACCCGCCAATATGGTTTTCCCTCCACCAGTTATACCCTCCAGCCAAAGACGGGAACCAGGATTAGTAAACCATTGCTTCAGTTCCTCAGATTCAAGTAGCCAGGTACCTGTAGTTGGCTGCCGCCACTTGATGCTCTGGTCAAGATTTCTTTGTGGGTTTCCATCAGGCTTCATAAAAAAGTCCAAAATGGCTTTCTTTTGGTTGTCAAGTAGAATGTGGGTGTTGATTTCTACTTTCTTGAGTGTCGTCATCAGCGTCATTTCTGTCTTTTCGTGATTGGTAGCCTGCTTCGAAAGTAGAAGCTGGAGTTGATGCATGGTGTCGGCAGAGATAGCGAGAGAGATGGTCTCCTTATATCGCGAAATATCCGCCAAAAGCTCCTTCGTCTCTAAGACTGAATAAGGCCATTTCATTTGTTGACTCAGGCCCTTTAGTTTGGATGTATTGAACTTGTCAGAAGCCTTCTTGACCGTCTTCTTGATTTTCTCAAATGTGCGTTCACATTGCGAAAGATGCTCGACCCTCAATGCAGACTCAAGTTCCTGACCTTCATCCTCCAGATGACACGCAACGGCGTGCAAGCTTCTTAGTACGCTGCCGAAGGAATTGATCTCTTGACTCAGTTCCTGGATCTCTTCTCTAGCCCCCGAGGCTGCTCGGCTGTACCTGAATGTATAGCGGAAGACGGTGTCTGCTAGGCTGATGATACCAGCGATGCTCGCGGCAATTGAAAAGGGGTCGGCCATAGCTGATCAAGTGGTTGAAACATGAGAAATTGGATGATAAGTTGAAAAAAGAGGAGGGAGAGAATAATTTGACGGTGTCAAATGGCGACCGATGTGAACAAGTCAGCACACAGCCTGATTTTGCGTTTTCTGGCGCCAAGAAGCTGTGCATGTATGCCTTATGCCTTATGGTGGTGTGAATTGCAATTTTGTCCAGCCCGCGGTCTGCCTTACTGTGACGGTTATGGTATGTATAGCGATAGTCTATCTGACAGTGGTGTGGATTGAATGCAATTGAGAAGAGAACATGAGGCAGTGCGGAACATAACAGTTTGAATATTAGTCCCCATCTACCTATTTGACAGATGACGCTTGGTTAGGCGTATAATCAACTGAATGCATCAGGACTAAATGGACCCTAAATCATTAATCAACATTCGCCTCGTGGTAATGCATAGCACCTTCCAAGTTCAATTCTCCCCAGGGTAAGTAGGGTATAGAAGACATGGAAGTCGCGATGGCTTCAACTACGACTGCCTTAGCTCCGGTTGCTAGGCAGGTATCTACCTTACCTGGAATCTACGAGATGCTTTCTTCCTGTTTCATCAAAAATCTTCGTTTTGGGAGGCCTTTATGATCCATCACTCTCTTTTGGTGTCCCTCCACTTCTTTTTGATCGTTTCTTGGAAGAATACCCCCTATTTCACTGATGCCTTCCTTTAACCTAACAACTCTGCTTTGCTGTTGCAAGTTTCGAAGGCGTCATGAAGAGAGTTCGACGACTGTTGCACAAAATGTGGCTCCCCAGCCGATTCCTGTTCTGAATCTTCCTACTGCGGAACAGCAACAACAAACCGAGCAGAAGCATCGGCACTCCCTCATAGGCTTGCCTGGTACAGCATGGCCAGTACCAGAAGGCCATAGTTCTTTTGAAACCGGCTCTTCTACAAACCAGCATGGAAGTGACGACGATTCCGATTCAGATCGAGTTCGACCACAGCCAACAAAGAGGTCTAGCACTGCGTTTGACACGGTCCGCAACAAGCTCATTCGGAGCATCTCTCACAACAACAATAAAGAACACTCATCGCATGTCTCTGTCGGTAACAGTGAAGAGGAGATTGCGCGCAGAGCCGAACTGAAACGCATCATGCATCAAAGAATTCAGGATGAGCTCAAGTCGGATGAGACCCATGACCGCATTGAGGACAAGCCGGCGAACAGCTTACGGTATATGGCTTCAGTTATCGATCATGCCTTACCCAATTCTGGACCCCGAGATGCCATAGAGTTCGGCGTCAGAAAATCTTCTTCCCATAATGAACAATCAACTCGACTTGATATGGATCAAGTCGACGAGGACACTCATCGCGACAGTCAAGCTTCTCAAGAAGTTGCAGCGAGCTTAGAAAGAGCTTCTTCACGATCATCGGACACTGGTGGAAAGAATGTTTAGAGAACAGATGCAATTTCTTCGGATCCCTCTGCCACCCGCACCTCAACGTACGCTTCAATGACCCAAGACGTTGACTTCACCCATTCTCAGAAGTCTTTTCAGCTGTCCAATAGTACTGGGCGCCTTGATCGAATTCTGGGGCCAGACAGTAGTTTCAACAGCCGACATGGCTCTTCTGGAGATGGTCATTCTGCCCTTGGTGTTTGGCTCATAGCCCAAGGCCTACGCTCACGAAATAATTCAACCCTTTTCCTTGATGAGGAAGATGAAACAGAACTCCCGGACGATACTAAGCTGACCGCCCACAAGCCTCATTTATCGAATGGACAAGAGGAGGTGCACCATCCAGAGCAACAAGAGATGTCAGCAAACGGGGATCTGCTTGTTTCTCATGCATCAACTGCTATTACCCCGACCGATATGATAGAACCCCAACCTCGATTCAGTTTCAATGCCCGGAATGATCGCCATGAGATCTCAAGCTTATCCGGAGAACTGCCTTGGGGACCTACTGTAGTAGCTCTTCTCAATTCATTCACAGATCACACTTCTTCGAGTGATCCATCGAAGTCTCAGCCAAGTCTAGAACGATCTCAACATAATATTTACAAACTAGACCCCAAAGACCTTGAGAGCATGGAACTATCTC
Organism: Fusarium verrucosum; assembly: GCA_013623715.1. Taxonomy (NCBI): domain Eukaryota; kingdom Fungi; phylum Ascomycota; class Sordariomycetes; order Hypocreales; family Nectriaceae; genus Fusarium; species Fusarium verrucosum. The sequence continues at coordinate 10,052 of JABFFJ010000104.1, forward strand.
CATTTAAATGTAAGTGATCTTTTTAGTACTCACGATGCACTGACTAATACAATTGATAGGGCGAAGCCATGTTTCTTCCCAAGACCACGAAAACGTCGACGACCAGGATCCCAACCATTATAGTATAAGTATACCCCATTCAAGGTCGCAATCTTATGGAAACATTCAAAACACTCAATCTCTCGCGTCTGCAGCACACGAAGCGACCTCAGTGCCTCAGTCAGAATCTGCTAGTTTTCATCAACGTCAGGCCGAACTTGATACCATCAAAAGGCGCTTCAGCGAAGCATTGGCCCACAAGAAGCCCGAGAGAAAGACCATTACACGTTTTCGCGAGGAGTTCTCCGATTCTTCGCCTCCGCCAGCTATTCATAAATCTTTCAGAAGCAGGGTTCATATGGCAATTCCGAGTCACCTTAGAGCCAAATCCGAGGGCTCTGATTGCCGAAGCAATGAAGGCACCCCTGGTCCATCTAGAGGTCAAAACTATTTGCTGGTTCCTTTGGAGAAGTTGAAAAGCCATGAGAGAGAAGCAAGCGACAGGTCAAAGGCCCGTTCGAATCTGACCATTCGCCCGCATATGAGTCGCCTGCCGATAGAGGAGCATCGAAAGCCAAGTCTGCAACACAAGGAGAGCGCGACAGATCTGTGGCAGCGCGCTATCAGACTTGAGGCCGAAAGAAGACGCAGCAGCAGCTTTCAGTTGAGCACACCAAACGCGGATCAGAGAAGTCCATCCTCCAACAGATCGCTAAACGAAACAGGCGTCGCACGGAATAGCACGAGCAGCGTCTCTAATACGAGACGAGAGGTCTCTCAGCTAACCCCTACAACAGACGAAGTGTCTTCACCAAGTAATTCGAAGTGGCTCATTGAGCGTTGGGTTGCCCAGATGCGACCAAAGACGAGTCGCGCAGACGAGCCAAGTGGAAGTGTGATGCCATCGCTACTCACAGGTCCACCCAGGTCTTGGTCCAGATTCCCCTCCCACAACAGAGAGGAAAGAAACAGGAATGCAACAACTAGAGACAGAGTGCACCCTCGGGACTTTGCGGTTAAACATGTTACGTCGGAGGGCCAGATTCGATGGGCTACAGATATGGTCCTTGGTGATGAGAAACAACGTGCCCGTACTCTGCCGCGCTCTTTTTCTACCAAATTCGGTGAGTTGGTCAAGTCAAAGATGAACCGAATCATTCCTTCCAAAGGTATACGACACCGTACGAGTCAAGATCATGTTATAAGACATGCTGCCTCCAGCTCAGCTCACATGGAATATCCCGAAATGGGTATCCGCCCCTCAGAGTCTGGATACACTGAGCTTCAGGCGCTGGGAAGAGAGATCAGCAACATGAAGGGGGAAACTCGCCTGCATGCCCCCGAAAGAGAGCTGTCGAAGCCTCAGTCTTCCAGGAGCTTGGGTGATCGAGTAGTTGCTCTCATGCATGAAGCAATTGGGCAGAGACACTCGAAACATGATGATGCTGTTCAGTCAACTGAGTGCCCTACGGTACCACCTACACCAAGCTTGGTTAGAGAGAGCATTGCCGCGACAGATGTATTCGTCACACCGAAGAGTCGTTTTTCGAACGATGCTATGGACGACGAAGTCCATAATGGAGTGGGGGCAGAATCTACCAAAGACCAGAAGACACAACCTGAGAGCGGCGGCAGCTCTTTGCAGAACGATCCCTCACCACATATCAAAAGACTAGGCACTGACGAACATATTTCGACGTCAAAGAAGGCTTTGACTTGACAATGAAATCCGGCCACAGCAAACTTAATTACAACGGCTACAATGGCCTGCAAGCACACTTGTGAAAATGTTAGATTCTGGGGAGGGGCGAACATGACAAGTACAATGTAGTTGCGAGCAGAGATGGGCCAAGGAAATCTTATCTCTGTGCTTTTAGTCTTTTGTAAGTAATCAAACTTTTTTTATGCTATTTTTAATCCCAAATCACAGTGGTCTAATTTTCATTTCAACTTGTCTGAATCGTGGTTCGTTACTAGGCTTTCGTGTGCTTCCAAAATGTCTTGCAGAGTATCCAGATCTAAATACAGGTAATCATTCCAGAATGATCCCATTACGTGACTGCTATAGCAATCACGAAAGGATTTTTAACAAAAGTATTAGTGAGTATAAGTATCAAGACACCAAAGAGGAAGCCTGCAGTCCCAACTGCGCGTGGGGTCCAAGAAAGTGCCAAGCCTTGATTAAACCATCTCCTCTTTCTTCTCCTTTTCTTCGTCCCGTAACTCATATCGCACCTTTCTGGCTCTCGTCTCTTCCTCTTTCCGCAGCATTTCCTCCTTTCGCTCACGCAGTGCAATACAGAAACTTGAGCGAGCTCGGATACTGGGACCCTTCCAGATGAAGATAAAGGGGATGAAACACATGATTGCACTGAGACCGCCAAGAAGAGAGCATGCACCATTGATCTTGAGTTGACGGAACATGGGATTCGTGGCAAGAGGTAACACAACAGCAAAGAGAGAGCGTGTCGTGGAGGATGCAGCATTCGCAGAGGCAGCAAAGATTTCGTATGCATCTGTAAGGTAGTTCAATATGGCCAAGAAAATAAGCATGAAACCCATTCCAAATACGACACCGGCAAGCATAGGTACTGCGAAGGGTATGTCTTCACGGGCAGACCAGCCGAGCCAGAAGAGAGATATGACAAAGAGCGGGCCGCCGAGACAAGCGAGAGGAAGACGACGATACTCTTCGCGGCGAACCCATGAGGCGTTACGCTCTTCAGCACGGGCAAGGGTGTTATCCCAACTCCAGAAGATGGGAAGAGTCAGAGCTGCACCAGCAAAGATTGGAAGATATGCGAGACCAGTGATACCGGGTGAGAGGCCATAGACGTCTTGGAAGATGATTGGGAATGCCTGGAAAGACATGTAGAAGATGGAGTAGACAAGGGCGAGATAGGCGCATGAGGTTGTCACGATAGGCTCAGAGATAATCATGCGAAGGGGACGAGTCAAAACGACGGTGAGAAGCTGTCGAAGATCTGTCGTCTCAAGATCTCGAGGGGCAATGGCACGAGATGAAGGGTCTTGTTTGCGGAGCTTTCGAGCACGGCGGGAAAGGAGGATTGGACCGTATGTCTCGGGGAGAAAGATTATGAGGACGAGAGTTGTGCCTGCGATCATGAGAGCGATCCAGAATACCCAGCGCCAACCGATAGAAGGACCAACGAAGCCGGAGAGAATTGGAGACAGGATGGGACCACCTGTGGTACACTATGACAAGGTCAGCCTAAACCATGCATAAGTTTAGGTAAACAGTTAATATATAGATACTCACCACCATAAAGATGGCAAACGCCCTGCCCCTTGTCCGCGGATCGTTATACACATCTGCCAGTATACCAGCCACAATAGCAATAGGTGAGCTAGCAAAGGCCCCACAGAAGAAACGGAAGATTAACAAAGCAGGCCAAGTTGGAGCAAGAGCACAAGCCATGGTGAAGATGGTGAAGAGACAAAATGTGACGAGACTCAGATCTCTACGCCCGTAGTGCTCGCTGAGAGGACCCCAGACAACAGGCCCTAAGACGTAGCCGATGAGGTATACAGAGATGGGCAGGACGCTCTGCTGTGTTGATGTGATGCCGAAGTATTTGACGATGTCTGGGATGGCCATGCTTGGAAGGGCAGAGCCCATGGTTGAGTTGATGACGAGGACCGAGGTACATAGGACAACCACTTTCTTCTTGGTCTTGAATTCATAATTAGTTATGCTTTTCTAATATGTTGAAGAATAGAAAGGAAGATGTACATCTGACCAATTGACTGGGTTCTCAGGGTCGTCAACCTCCCATGTGATGAGTACTTCATCAGTGCGGCTGCGTGTCCGAGACCGGATATTATGAAGGGCGCCAAGGCCTCGGTCCGCTGCCTCTTCTTCATATCGGGATTGAGCCTCGATTTCATCGAGATGTTGTATATGGTCTGTGAAAGAACTGCTTCTCCTCCGTCCTCCTAATGAGTTGTAAGCCTTAGTTCAGATCGGAGGATAAACGTTCATCAGCAACACAATGACTTACGGTACGGGGATGGTTCCCGAGTAGTCTCACTTGATTCACTTGCAGGCATGGTTTCTGACTTGGCAACACTGAGGCTATTCACATGAGTCAATTGAAGGGGAACAGCAATGGGAGCCAAACTTATATGATGTTGAAAAGAAAAGGATTAGAGGATGACCAAGTAGGGGAAGTGGATAAGTTCTGCATGCATTCTTTTCACCATGACTCTTGACTCCTCAAAATGACCGATACGGTGGGATCATATGCATTGGCTAATGCGGCTACTGTACTGTACCGCACTCCGGTCTCCTTGCTCTCCTTGGGGTTGCTACATTAAGTTGTAATGGAGGTATCTGTGTGGCAATCCCGCCAGTTCCCAAAGGAGGTCCGGAGACGGGCCTCAAATATGGGGCAAAGGTGGGATTTGAGGGTGTGGGAGAGAGAGAGCTATGTATCTGCGGAAGCATCTTCCGCGTGAGGTGAGGGGAGATCGGTCTCCGGGTCGTCATGGAACATAGTGTTGGTTAGCTACCCATTCCCCGGGTAAGAGCCGAATTGTCGATAGTTTGCCAAAGCTGGCTTGGCACTAAGTAAGCTTCCACCAACTCAAGAGGGAAACGGATCGGTGCTGTTATGTCAACAGAAGTTGGGGGTGGTTGTTGAAACGGCCTTCTTCTTGACCGATAAACCGGGAATAGTAACCGGATACAACATCGTGGAGGTGAGCCCTTTCGTCGACATGCAACCTGCTGACACAAGGACAAGGTCAACCGACACCGACTGCGAGAACCCCCAAGGGCATTACAAATAAGGTTCGGCACCTACAGCCGTTGCAATGCGCAGAGGTTGTAATGTGCAGAGTGATTGCTACACTCACAATGAAACTGGGTAAGGATTCTTCCGACTGGCGTGGTGTGGCTTTTGGGGTATCAGGTTTCGATTTCTTTGTTCTCAAGTCTCTAGGTTGATCTGCTTTCCGAATCTGGCATATAGCTCGACTTTGAGCCCGGTCATTTCCTCGCGGATAGATGATAGCTTCTCCTCCAAAGACGTTGACTCTTCCTCGAGATTCTCTGTTGCCTTCTCCAGCATCTCCTGGGCCTGCTCTACCGAGACATGGAAAAAGGCATCGCCAATCTTGTATCTGTGTTGGAGTTAGTTTATCGTATCTTGTTAATTCGAGGGGGCTTTTCGAGTTCGTACTGGATCTTTTCGTCCTCATCGGCGAGTTCGAGCTCTGTGGACAAATCATCGAGCTCTTCCTTTTCCTTCTATATGGCAATATTGGATCAGTCGGTGTCCAGCAAGCATGTGGAAGCATATCGATGTTGAATCTCGTAGACGTACGGTCTTGGTGCTCAGTTCCTCCTCCAGAACAATCTGTCGCTGGTGTAGGCGGCTGAATCTGTTGATCTTGTCCTGGTCCTCACGTCGTACCTCGACCTCATCCGCCGCCTCCTCGTCCGCCTTTGAAAGCTAGGGACTGTCTGTTAGATAAGTTGGTTCCGAGATTTGCAGTGAAAGTTACTTACCATACGACGCTGTACTAATGAAGCCATGGTGGATCACTGAAGATGCTATCGCTGTTGTACAGATCTCGAGCTTGTGAGCCTTGCGCACAACTCAATCGATTCCCAATCCTAAGGTGGGTTACAGTGCGTGAAGCGATTGTTGAACTGGCACTGTACGCCCCTCACCTGGAGGGTGTGAAGCTCCAAGGTACGTACATGGGCTTCTCGGGCGCTACCGATTGGCTTATTCCCTAGCTTAGTCCCGGGTGAGGTCAGAGCCCGAGTAGCAACAACAACGGAACGCGCATTGTCAACATTGCAAGCAAATAAAACAACAACCAAAGCATCTGCATCATCAACCATGGCTCTCGGGAAGAAACCGTACCCCAAGGCGACGGTCAAGAAGATTATCAAGGCCCATTCTAACCACAATATCAAGAAGAATGCCGATGTTACTGTACGTTTGGACGGTCTCATGATGGTAATTGATGCTAATGTTTACTTGTCTTAGATCTTCCTCAACTACGTGCTGTTTATGGAAACGTATGGACCCAACGAATGATTCTAGATAGTGAATTTTGAGCTAACTGAGTTGACAGTCTTGTTAAAGAGGCGGCAATCCAATCGAAGCAGTCTGGTGAACGAGGACTGTCTGCGCGAAGTGTCAAGAAGGTGACGAGGGTATGTTTTGCGAGGTATAGTCTCTCTGTATATGCTAATCAGTGCCATTCAGGATACCTTGACCAAGTTTAAGGGTTGAGCGAATCAAACTCCACAGGACAGCAAATGCATCGAAACGACAATGGTGTCGCGATAATTAAGAGCCGAGCCGCGCCGCTATTAAGAGCTACGCAGACACAGACGAGACGCCCGAGACGATCTAGCAGTATCATATACACGGGTGAAATCAAGTATATGCTAGATACGGAAACCACTGTATCATAACATAATCCCTGGCAGATTGCGCGACCGGGAAGAGGGCATCGCGAGGATCCAAGATCGCAGCACTTAGGCACGAGACCACCTCACCTCACCTCAGCTGAATGCGCCGATGGGTGGGGCTTTTGTCATGACCATGATGAAGGTCTCCGAGAGAACCCCTCTCGCTTTTCTACAGTGACAAATCAATAGAATACCTAGAAATAATCAATGGAAGAGCTTTGATAGAATATATTATACCAAACTCAATATCTACCTCAAGTACCTACCACATAACATGAAACGGCCAATAACCATAACTGTAAAGTGCAATTGACAGCCCCATATTCTTATCGGTTCTAGAAACGTTGACAGTGTCAATGCAGGGGGTTGCCTGGGCACACACTCGAGGCTCCTGTTGGTTTAGTGGCACTGGTGTTGGCACTGACTGGCACTGACTGGGCAGCATCTATCGTTCTGTGTACCACCAACAAACAACCTGCTTTCTTCTTTTTCAACACCAAACTCCTCCTCTCCTCTCTCACTTCTCTCTCCAACCCAAACTCAACTCTACTCTACTCTACCGCATTCTAAACGCATCCCTAGCTTTTTGCTTTCCCCAAATTACTCAACTTTTCAACCATCAATACCTCTCCTCACCTGCCTGTCGAACATCACGCCGACAGTACAGCCTCGTCTCGCGCAAACTCTCTGCCACCAAATCACACACGACCTCCTCCCTCTACATTCTACTGCAATGGCTGCTCAAGCTGTCCAACCCCCCTCAAAGTCCGCCAAGAAGAAGGCCGCCAAGGCCCTCGAGCGAACCGATTCCCCCGCCCCCAGCGTTGCCTCTGCCACTGCCGATAAGACTGGCGATGACAGCTCCGAGAGCCCATACATCAAGGAGATTCAGAAGTAAGCTTTGGGGCTGCGGGTAAAGATACGATTGATACGAGGAAGTGCTAACGGTCGCCAAAGGAATATCCGAAATGTAAACAAAAAGATCGTACGTGCTTTGCCTCTCCACCATGATGCCCAACCGTCAACTGTCGTCATACTAACCCTGTTGCTAGACCAACGCTTCCAAGACCGACTCCCTCCTGAGCCAAAACCCTGGCAAGTCTCTCGAGGAGCTGGTCGAATCCCGAATCATCAACACCGACCAGAAAGCCCAGATTCTCAAGAAGCCCGAGCTGCAGAAGCAGCTAGCACAATACGAGGAACAGCTTGTCCAATACCAGAAGATTGACGAGCAGTACCGCACACGTGCCGCCAACGACAAGGCGGAATGGGAGAAGAACCTGGAGAAGGCCAAGGCTGATGCTGTTGCTGAGGCTAAGACTGAGTCTGACAAGGCTCTCCATGACAACCTCCTGGTCCTGTCGCAGTTCTTGCGACTTGCTGCCTACCGTCGCGAGGAAGCTCAGGATCCCGAGTCCGATGAGAGCCAGGCTATTGAGGGTGTGCTTCTTGCCATCTACTCTGGCGATGAGAATGCTGTTCAGTCTATGCTGAAGCTTGTTAATGGCTCCGATGATCAGATTTTCAGCGTGCCTGGGGAGCAGCTGCAAACCTCTTGTGGGTAATTCAACCTTGATGATTTGGTCTATTCTAACAGTGTATAGTCTCCAAGGTTAAGGCCCTGGCCAAAGAATACAAGACCCCCTACGACGATGTTCAACCTGCCGATGGAAACGCCGAACAAACCAATGTTACCGACCCTACTGTTGCGCATGCTTCCGCAACTGAGATTCAGGCTGGTGATGCTGCTGCTGCTCCTGCAGTTACCGAGCCCTCTTCCAACGGTTTGGCCAACGCCAGTGTGGCTGATGACGCTGCTAACGCCGTCGCCGAAAGCCACTGGGATGCCACCGCCAGCAACGATCTGTCGGCATCCCAGGAGTGGGTTGATGTGAAGCCTGCTGAGGTTGTCGAGGCCGCCGCGGCTGCTCCCGCTCCTACTCGCGTTGCTAACACCCACTCCTGGGCTGATGACCACCCAGACGTAGGTTGATTTCATGCTCCACTAGATGATCGAGATGCTAACTGACCAAATCAGACCACTGCCCCAGCTGACCCCAACGACGGATTCCACCAAGTCCAACGAAAGGGACCCCGCAACGATGGCGGCAACCACCGAGGCCGTGGACGAGGCGAGCATCGTGGTCGAGGTGGTTTCCGCGGCGATGGTCGTGGTCGCGGCCGCGGCCGTGGAGGTGCTGGCCGAGGCGGACGACGTAGCGACGAGGCTTAAGCACCCCAAAACATGGCATGCATACGGTAGACACACAACTTACGAATCTCCTTTTATCTCCCGGGGGCAAATGTACACCATGAGATGACGGCGTTTACAAGTCAAGATTTCTATCTAGGGCGAACAGCCAGGGGACGGACGGGTGGACTTGAGGACTTTGCATTTTGGGGTTTTGATGATTTTGGGACTCGGTAATACATCTGGCCACGGTGTCGGTTGGAGTTCTTAATACTTTGTAACAAAATAGGTAGGCCTTTCGGGGATGGGCTGATACGTAAACAATGTGAATGAATACCCGCCATAGATTGTGTGATTGTGAGGTGAAACCTAGTCACATGTCATGATGCCGTTTAAAAACGGTAGAATCAGCCATTGAGCATTGATTACAGTTCAAGGCGGATTAAAAATTATATGAGTAAAGTATAGAGCTTGAACGATATATCATCTACCTCGATTCAGCCAGTAATATAAAGTCATGCTGTGGTAAGGCTGAGATGTTGCTTTAGCTGAAGCTTGAAAGTGTGCCGTCATAGATAGGGTTGGCAAGGGTCTTTGGAGAATGTGGGGAGCTCAAAGTTTGTTTGGTTGGTTGATAGTTTTGGCGAGCTTGTGCGAACTCAAGGGAGACGAGCAAAGGCCACGTGCGTTAACTCTCATGAGAGGACCTTGAATGAGACATTGTTGTTCTTATAGGTTCTATTTAGGTGGGAAGATCTAGATCTCAGATTTGGAAGTCAAGGGATAATTAATGTTGGTTATAGTGAGGGTTGTTTAGATGCTGGCTACTATACTGATTCAATCATACACAACTTAGTACCTGAGTACATTAGTAGTAGGCAGTTTACATCAGCCTGGATATTATAATATCATTGTAATTCACATGTACCACTGTTAATCAAGTCAGTACATGATCATGAAATTATACAAAGCCACCTCCACCACATCATAAGTTACATAGCCTAATTACCAAACATCATGAACTTCTGAGACCAAATAGGCCACTTGTCACTATTCGGTCGGTAGTTGGGGAACCCCTGGGCCTCGATGTGTCAAGCGAGCGCTGCAACCCAATTCCCAGGCGAGGCAATGTTCCACTGTAAATTCTTATCGCTCCAATAGTCTCCCTCAGCCTTGCATCAAAACTCACGTCACCGCAGCCTTTGTACCTATTGTTAGCTGTCCTCTTCCCTAGAAGTGGCTGGAGACTCTTCCCGCTAAGCTCTAACAGCCATCGTGGCTTCTTGCATTGGAGACCATCTCCATTCTGGCCACATCTCGACATCTGCCCAACTTACATATATCTAATACAAAAAAGAGTGACTCTCCGGGGCTTTTTTCCTTTTTCCTTGCCTATAGACGTTTGTCCCCGTCTTTTTGCTCTCTTTTCCAGAGGCAAGGTTCCTCACTGGTAACAGACAGACAGACAAAGAATTTGGTGTGCGCAACCTGAGCGAGCGCACCCCCACCAAAACCTCCATCATGGCATCTCGAGTCTCGCCGCTCATGACCCTTTTGGCCACCATATTCCTCTTTGCCACAAATGTTTTCGCTATTTCTGCCGTGCTGGGTGTCGACCTTGGTACCGAGTACATCAAGGCGACTCTTGTCAAACCCGGTATTCCTCTAGAGATTGTCCTGACCAAGGATTCCCGACGAAAAGAGACCTCCGCCGTTGTCTTCAAGCCTTCCAAAAATGGTCCTCAGAAGGGCGAATACCCCGAGAGGGCTTATGGTGCCGACGCCATGGCTCTCGCATCTCGATTCCCTAGCGACGTCTACCCGAACCTCAAGACCATCCTTGGCTTGACCACTAAAGATTCTATGGTTGAGGAGTACGCTGCCCGACATCCCGCCCTGCAATTGAGGACCCATCCCACTCGAGGTACCGCCGCATTCAAGAGCAAGTCTTTTACAGACGACGAGGAAGCCTGGATGGTTGAGGAACTGCTCGCCATGGAGCTTCAGAGCATCCAGAAGAACGCTGAGGTTGCCGCTGGCGGTGGAACTGTTCGCTCCGTTGTCCTTACTGTTCCTCCTTTCTACACCATTGACGAGAAGCGGGCTCTCCAGACTGCGGCCGAGCTTGCTGGTCTTAAGGTTTTGGGACTTCTCAGCGATGGTCTTGCTGTCGGTCTCAACTACGCCACTACTCGAGAGTTCCCCAACGTCAGCAACGGATCTAAGGCCGAGCACAACATCATCTTCGACATGGGTGCCGGCTCCACCAAGGCCACTGTCTTGAAGTTCCAGGGTCGCTCAGTTAAGGATATCGGCAAGTTCAACAAGACTGTCCAGGAAGTTATCGTCCTCGGCACTGGCTGGGACCGCACTCTTGGTGGTGACTCCTTGAACAACCTCATCCTAGACGACATGGTCAAGCAGTTCGTCGAATCTAAGGCTGCTCAGAAGGCTTCCGTCGCCGCCGAGAGCGTCAAGGCCCACGGCCGTGCCATTGCGAAGCTCACCAACCAAGTTTCCAAGGTTCGACATGTCTTGAGTGCCAACCAGAACACCGGCTCCAGCTTCGAGGGTCTGTATGAGGACATCGACTTCCGATACAAGATCACCCGCGCACAGTTTGAGGAGATGGCTGCTGAGCACGCCCAGAGAATCAATCTGGTGATCCATGATGCCCTCAGGGCCGCCAACCTCGACATTGTCGACATCGACTCTATCATTCTTCATGGTGGTGCTTCTCGCACTCCTTTCGTCCAGAAGGTTCTCGAGAAGTTCGCCGGCTCTTCGGAGAAGATTCGATCCAACGTCAACTCTGATGAAGCCGCCGTTTTTGGTGCTGGTTTCCGCGCTGCTGAGCTCAGCCCTAGCTTCCGTGTCAAGGAGATCCGAATCTCAGAGGGTGGCTTCTACCCCTCTGGCGTGAAGTTTGAGAGCCCCAGTGGTGAGACTGAGCATCAGCGACTCTGGTCTGCTGTCTCTCCCCAAGGAGCCCTCAAGGAGCTCAAATTCATTAATGAGAAGGACTTTACTGCGACATTCTACCAGCATATTGGTTTCGCTTTCATGAATGAGGTCAAGTCCGTGACGACCAAGAACCTGACTGCCACTATTGCTGCCGTTAAGCAGAAGTACCCCTCTTGCGTTGAGTCCGAGGTTCACTTCAAGCTCGGCGTTAAGCTCAGCGCTGAGAATGGCGAGGTCGAGGTTGTCAAGGCTGCTGTTGAATGTGAGGCCGAGGTCAAGGAGGGTCTCGTGGATGGAGTCAAGAACCTGCTTGGCTTCGGAAAGAAGGACCAGAAGCCCCTCAAGGAGGGTTCTAAAGGCTCCGAGGAAGAGATGAAGAAGGGTGACAAGGCCTCTTCTTCCAGCACTTCATCCGATTCTTCTACTGCTTCAGGGGCCGATTCTACCGCCTCTGGAAGCACTGAGGAGGTCAAGCCCGAGGTCAAGAAGCGGGAAACCGTTGGTATCCCTGTTGAGATCACCGTGGAGAACCTCGGCATGCCCAGCCTTACCAAGGCTGAGACCTCCAAGTCCAAGGATCGCCTCAAGGCTTTTGCTGCTTCCGACAAGGCACGCATACAGCGAGAGGAGGCTCTGAACCAGCTTGAGGCATTCACATACAAGATTAGGGATCTCCTTGAGGATGAGACCTTCATTGCGGCGTCTACAGAGAAGGCGAGAACCAAGTTGGCCGATCTCTCCAGCGAGACAAGCGACTGGCTCTATGCTGATGGTGCAGAGGCCACCAAGGATGTTCTCAAGTCTAAGCTCAAGGTTCTCAAGGACCTTGTCGCACCTATCCAGAAGAGGGTTGAGGAGGCTGAGAAGCGCCCTGAGCTTGCTGCTTCACTAAAGCAGGCTCTTACGAGAACTTCGGAATTTGTCAACAAGATCAAGGAGCAAATTGCAGAGCATGAGAGCTGGCACAAGGCGGCCTCTGAGTCCGCTTCCGCATCTCCCTCAACAGAGGCTGCTGGAGAGAAGGGCGAGTTTGATGGACTTGAAGACGAAGACACTGCGGCCGCCACAGCCCGCAAGATGGAGAAGGTCATCAAGGAGAAGGGACCCATCCCTCCTCTGTACACATTAGAGGAACTCAAGGAGATCATCGACCTTCACAAGTCTACCCAAGACTGGCTAAATGATCTTGAGGCCAAGCAGGCTAAGCTTGCTGCCACTGCTGATCCCGTGCTTCTCATTAAGGACATCAAGGCTAAGCGTGACAAGCTCGAGAAGGTCAGCGTCGAGGTCGCCCTCAAGGGTGCCAGAAAGGTGGAGGAAAAGAACCGAGAAGCCAAGAAGGCTGCTAAGGAAGCCAAGAAGAAGAACAAGAGCAAGAGCAAGAAGAGCAAGGCAACAGGTGGAGAGGCGCCAAAGGAGCCAGTGCAGCTTAACGCCGAGGACTTCATGAAGGACGGAGAGATCGACAAAGAGCGACTTGAGAAGATCCTCAATGACATGAAGAAGGAGAACGAGAAGAATGAAGGAAAGAAGCAGACACATGATGAACTATAGATGATGGCGTTGTCTTTTTATGTTGGCTTTCTTAAGGTATAGTGGGGGAAAAAAAGAAGGTAGAGCTGGTTGTTGATACGCATCTTACATTGATTGATACCGGGTCAGGTGGACGATAAACCATCTGACTGTACTATGTGAAGTAGAATATCACAAATAGGGAGGGACATATGAATTTCTCACCAATACTTGATCAATGGGAACCAAATGTGAAATGTTAAAGGTAGATATCTCGATCTTGTTTCACGGTCTTATCGCTTGGAAACCTTGGCCGACGGCGGTCCTCACGTAACGAAGCATTAACCTAACCTGTCTGTCTCTCACCCTGTTCCACGTCCATGTTTAGTATCATTACCCGTCTGCGTGGTCTCGTGAGCCAATCTCATGATACTCATGTCGAGTACAGATCCCCATCCATCTCTGAATCAACATGTGCCCGTGTCGCAGGGCGCTGCTACCCAGAGACGTGGGTGGATATTCATGCCATGTTACGTCGCAGTTGCAGGTTCCCGCATTTGCCGTAGCTGTAGGCGAGAAAAACCACCCGAATACAAGAGGTTGTGTAATGGTCGGCGCGGGGGCTCGTCTGTGGGAAGCGGTTTTTGTGTGCTACAGAGCGCATGGTTGAGTTATATGGAGTAAACGGGTTCGGCTTATACTACTACAATGAGACGTTGCGAAATGGATATGTACATTCCTACCTAGTATTCTGGAGCTACCTACGGTAGATAATTTTTACATGAAAAGGGAAGGACGGGAGGTTACTTTACTGTCTTGGCCGAGAAACTGTCCGGCAGTGTCTGGCAGCTGCTACCATCGCGACTACCTCGGGGTCAGATATTTAGATTAGATTGATTCACTGTATAGCAAGCACTACCTAGTTCCCTCCTTTCTTTCCTCTTCCCGTTTACTCCCGTCGCTTGAGAATCCAACAGGTTTGCATCTTCCCGTGGATTGCATTGCAATATCCAACCTCCTTCTCTCCTCATAGTCCTTCTCTTCTGCAATTCCCTCCTTGACACTCCCTCTTTTTCTCATCACCCTCGACTTCTTTGCTTCAGTGCATCATGAGGAACTTCATTCTTCTTGCTGTTTTCCTTGTGGTAAGCTTGGCTTCTGCTATTGCCACGCCCCAGAACAAAGGCGCTAGAAAGGGCTTTTCCCTTGAGGCAACCAAGAACACGAATTCGAAGCCTGACTTTGTTCGGGAATGGGTGGCAGCCCACCAGAAATGGGGGAAGGCTGTTTCTCCAGAGACTCTGTCTGCTTTCTCGATGCTTGATGACGGTATGGAGTCTCCCTTATGTTGAATCTTACTGTTGCTAATGATCTTTGTAGATGGCCGCGTGGATGTGAAGCCCCTCGGAAGCGATGAGATCTACATCGCCGATATCAAAGTTGGAACTCCGGCTCAAACTCTCAAGATCGCCATCGACACTGGATCTGCGGATTTGTAAGAGATACACTTGAAGAAAACACGCAGCTTATACTAACCAGTCAGTTGGGTTCAATCTTCAGACACAGTCTTTCGAACCAACACCGAAGGCCCTTGGGCCCCTCTATACAAGCCCAATTCTTCCAAGACATCTCGTCGCCTTCGCGATGCAGAATGGAACGTCGAGTATGGTGAGATCACTCCCACATAATCACACCTATTAAATAAACTATACTGACACACATTTGTTAGTTGACGGCACTCACGCTGATGGCATCGTCTACCTTGATACCATCCGTCTAGGAAACTTCGAACTCAAGAACGCAGCCATTCAATCTGCTCAAATCATTGCTCCACGCTTTGAGCGTGAGACTGAGCTCACAGGAATCATGGGCCTTGCCAAGTCTCTTCCTAGCAACATCGAACCCTCAACTCCATCTCTCCTCGACAAGCTCCGTCCGCTCCTCAATGAGCCTGTATTCTCTGTTGATCTCCGCCGAAATGCGACAGGTCGCTTTGATTTCGGTCACATTGACGAAAGCCGAGCCAAGGACAATATCTCATGGATGGCCACACGAGAGGACAGCCCCCATTGGGATGTCACGTTCGATATGACAGCTTGGACCGGCCTGCGTCAAGTCTGGATGGCGCATTCTTTCGAGGCCACTATCGACACAGGCACTACCCTGTTGTTTTTGCCTTCAGATATTGCTGGGATGTATTGGTACGATGTACCAGACATGCGAATCGACCCTCGCCTGAATGATGCATTCACTTTTCCTTGCAAGTTCACCGACAACTTGCCAGACCTGTTGTTAAAGGTGCCGGGCACAGAGCACATTTTGAAGATCCCTGGGCCATACCTGAGCTACAGCCCTACTAGAGAGGATCCGGAGTACTGCTGGGGCGGTATGCAAAGCGCAGAGAGCTTGGGGGTGACCATCATTGGCGATGTGGCACTCAAGGCCCTCTTTGTCGCATTCGATCTCGAGAACAATAAAGTCGGATTTGCCAACAAGAAGCTGGATGATATGGAAGAATGAATGGTGGCGTGGATTTCGGTTTTGGAAGCTAGAGCAAGCATATGGGGATGTAAGCGAGAAGCTGTCGGCATAGGTCGGTCATTATGATGCATTGTAAATCAGAAGAGAAGCAGAGTCAGTCATGTGTAATAATATCAATGAGGGCCAGCAGTGAGACAATGTTTCAAGTAACAAGGCAAAGAATTAGTTACCCGTCCGTGTATTTCCACCTAACTGGAAAAGATACCTACATACATACAAACCTCATTATTTCGGCCGTGAGTCAAGTCGAGTGAGGTACTGTTTGACGCACTTGCGATCAATTGACATGCATACCATCCATCCAAATACGTACGTTCCCGTCCTGGTTCATCCCGTCCCGTCCGATCATCTCATCTCATCTCATACAATCAGATCCAGCCCATCGTCCCCATCCATCCACGTGTTCATACCCTCCCACTAGCTAGACGTGAACATGATCCCCTCTCATAAAACAATATGCAGCAGCCTGACGCAACTGTCGAAGCGAGAGGATGAATAAAATAAGTTAAAAAAAAAAAGATGTTGCAATGCTGCCTCTATGAACGCCGGGAATATTGGTAGCGAACGACAAAAAAGGGGTGGGCCTTAGGAAGGGGAAGCGCCGTGATTTCCCCTTGGCTCCTGAAGACATCCCCTAACAATCGATGATAAAATAGAGTTAAAAAAAAAAAAAGTCGAGGGCGCTTGACGTTAATGCGCCTCGGTTGCAATTCGTGGCTTTCTTGGAAACAATGAATTGGCCAGTTCTCGTGGGGCGCCGAGTCAGTCTTGAAACATGGTCCCCTAAACGATGAACGGTTGCGGTGCGAATTGCGGTCTGGCCAGGCGGAGATCTGGGGCCGTTGGATTCTCCGCACCCACAACGTCGACTAGCTTAGGGGTGCTTCTCTCTCTTGTAAGGCGATAGATGATGGGGATCCCTTCGGAAGAATTGAATGGTTTCATGGAGACGAGGGAAGCACCAAAAAAAAGTCAGATTGCTTTATTCATGATCTCCGTCTTTATAAAAAGTCAAAAAGATTCGTCAGCGCGGGCCGTCTTGCAAGTCATCTCGGGTGACGACATAGTATTCACCTTCACTGGCACCCGGGGTCGGGGGCATGTTGCCCGAGGAGGGAGCTGGCTGGGCAGCGCGGGCGGTTCCCGGTCGTGAGCGAGCCTTGGAGTCGTCCGTGGGAGCTTCGAGAGAGGCGGGCTGCTGCTGAGCCTGGGCCTGATCGGGAGTCTTTGTCTGTGTCTGGGGCGCCGAAGAGGCCTGCTGGGTGTGGGCGGCAGAGTTGCGTAGTCGGTCCTCCATTTCGCGGAGGCGGGCTTCGAGAGAGGCGAGTTCTTCGGTGTTCCTGTTTACGGTTCGCTTCCTGTTGAGGCGGGTGAAGAAAAGCGGTTAGAGACATTTGTTCTGGGGGGGCGTTTATGAAACGGTGAGCAAGTGGTAGACCAACTTATCGTGGACTTGCTGATCGAGGTCGGTGAGGGAGTTTTCGATGCGGAAGATGTCCATGAGCTCAGCGCTGAAAGAGCGGGCGATGGTGCTACATGAGAGATGAATGTTAGGACTTGATTTTGAGTGTAGACGGTTCCGTGGACGTCTTCAATTGAGAGAGATAAGTATAGGGGGATACGGACGATTGGGGGCGACGGCCGTTGGGCTGCCAGTCGCGGTCGAGCTCTTCGTCGGTGAGAGTCATGTTGAGTGGAGAAGTATAAAAGATTGATAAAGGACGGGGTTGGTATGGGGATGTAGAGGTAGAGAGATGAGTATTTGGGGTATCACAGTTTCAGGCGCAAAAAAGAGGAAGAGTTGAAGTTGGTGGGAGGAGGAGAGGATAAGTAAGAATGATGGATGAGACGGGGAGCTCAGTCAGTCTTGACTGTATCCGTAATTAATGGAAGTTTCCAAGGGACGGGTTCTGCCTCTCCCTTTTGCCCCACACGAGACCCGACCACCCACGCGCACAGCGCATCTGTTAGGGGGGGAGGGGTCACTGGGAGGTTCCACTCCAGCTGGCTCTAGGGCAGAAGGTCCCCTGGAACTAGCGGTTTTTTTCGTAGGTTCAAAGGGGAAGGGGTGAAGATAAATGAGGGTGTGCATAAGCTTGGATGGATGTTCTTTGACTGAACCTTTTTTCCACTGATTAGAGAAGAACAAAGAGAGAGAGAATTTGAAAGCAGTTGGAATTGAGTTCTATGGTGAGTGACTTGGTCTGGAGATGCCGACAACGTGGACGGAAACGTCAGGAGGAAAAGTCTAAGACAGTCTAATGAAGTATATCACAGAGACAGAGGAACAGAGAGAGTCTATCGTAGATCCAGCTAAACTCGCCATAGTTCAAGTGTCAACTGTCACTGTCACTGTCCGTCAGTCAACATAACCTTTTCGTGTCGTGTGTCTTTCCATCCGTGCATTGATCAAATAACCTTGAATAGTCCTTACGCCCCCGCAAATAGGCGGTGATACCACCTACCTAGCCCCCTTGCTTGTCGAGGAAAAGGTTTCTATTTGTTTATGGCTATGGCCTCTCCGTATCGACTGTGGCTAATCAACAGCCGAGATGGGCCTACGACGTTGAAGGGACGAGCGAGGTGGTATCTAACTATGTATCGGGTGGACACGCCCCTCCCATTTCTCATGATTAATATCATCATCAACTTCAGACTGAGACTTGAGACTGACAAGACAAGACAAGACATGCATAGGTCATGTATACATAATAGGTAAATACTCCTGTGCCTGTAATTAACTGACTGAACAGAGCTGGACTGAACCCCTTATCTTGTGGTACAATAACAACAACCAGACTCTTTCATCGTGACACATTCTACGGATATTCAAGAGTCACTCTCGATCTAGACCTTCTTCAGTTTCAACCATCTTATCAAGTTTCTCTCTATTTCGCCAAATTTCCACTCATTTTGATTTACTCAAGCATGGCTCGGCAACGCCTATCATTATCAATAGCATGCTCAAGCGAAAAGGGGCCAGAGTGGGCGGATGACATCAATTTTAATTTACTTGACTTGAATCCTGGTTCCAACGTTTTAATTGACTTGAAATACTTCTCTCTCTGTCTACTAGTAATTATGTGTCTCTCTCTTTTGGGTTCTCCGAAACATTGCTGGTTGCCATAAATAAGACACATATAGACAGATATTACAGGGTCCTAAATGACCTTTTACTGAGAAACGAACAATGGGCACGCTCCATGTTGATGATAACTAGCATTAAATGCTAGTTCCACTTCCTCGCTCTTTTCATGCCCGATCTTGGCGATTGCACTGACCAGACTCTCCGCTTTTTGACTGGGGTGAAGTGATTTGCGTGAAGCCATCACGGACGGTTATTGATGAGTTGAGACGGGGATGATGAGATGAGACATGTCACGGGACCGGAGATCATTACTCGCTATTGAGAGGTGCATTTTAAGTGTGACTTGGCCATGTTCTGACTTACATATCTTCTATAAAGTCAGTATGGAGCAACCACAAGACTAAGGTTTCGTTCAGTCCAGGGTAGATGACAACGAGCAGATGATGTCCACGTCTCACTCGTCTCATCCCACCATCCACATCCATATCCACATCCACACCATCCACGGCTCGAACCGAGCTCGGCCATTCCGATAATTATGATGCATCGCATCCCATTAACATCGCTCCATCAATAGAATTACGTCGTTTCAATAAGAGCGAGTATATGGGGAAGAACTATAGAATAGCATACATACATAGTACCACGGGCAAACCCGCCATGAAAATATGAGGGTTCATACCAAAAAGTAAACACGCGAACCGCCTGGAAGACCACGATGTATCTCATGATATGTAGATAATGTGAGACGAACTATGAATGTTTGATGATGAATAAGGTTCATCGGCAAAAATGTCAAAAAAACAAGTCACATGCCCCGTACTGGAATCGAACCAGTGATCTTATCATTACTAGTGATACGCTTTACCACTGAGCCAACGGGGCTTCTTTATGAGCTTGTTGGAGGGTCATTTGAAAATCGAGATTTTGAATATTCGCAGCGTGTTCGAAATCCACGAGAGCAACGACCGTCTAAGACGACTCTCATGTATTCACTGCAATTCCCGTGGGTTCCCTTCCTCATTTCCTGGTCGCTATGTGTAGATGATATGTACGAGAGGTTGAGAGAACTATAGTATTCCTTACTACATGCAAAATTCGACCAAGTCTTTACTTGACCACATAGACTGAGGATAACTAACATCATGTTCATATTCGTTCTTCTAGCTCATCTCTAAGTTGGAGAAAGAATCACAGTTACCGAAACTGACATAAACCATATAGTTCGATCCAAACTTGGACTCTGACCTCTAAGACGTACTCCGAGATGTCATCACAACAGCCAGTTACAATTCGAACCACTGGCGACAAGCTCGAGAAAGGCATGGTAAAACTCATAGAAAGTAAGGGCAGCTATACGGTTTACCAACTTTAGTCAACACTTCTGGGAACATAAGAATCCGGCCGAGTTACTACTACAGAAGGAGCTGGATAGAAAAGATTGAGATAGCTCACTGTAATCCAGTTGCCCTTTAACATAAAGCCAGGAAGTAATCAGGTGCCGTATTCTTTATTTATAACAAGATGAGTATATGTATGATTATAGATGCGATAGGTATTGTCTATCGTTGAGTCTAATGCTTGATGCGGCCGTCACTGCTCGGGCTTAAGACAAGCAACGCATCACTGTCACTGCAGGAAAATGAACAGACAAACAGACAAGCAAGTGTGAGGCCAATAAAAATGCTTATGTTGCTCATTAAATTGTGGTTGAGCACCTGTTTGCTCGCATTGGTCTGCCGACTGTCAGTCACTGCCACTCGCTGCATACAACCACCACCACGGCATTCTTCACTTCTCTACTGTTTGTTACGATTCATCCCCCCAGGCTCAGATCTTTCTTATAAAATATAGACACTTTCGAGTTGGTTTAGAACTAGAACCTAAGCCCAAGCCCAAACCTATCCCTCAAGAGCTTGACCAAAGACACATATTACTGAGTTGTACTCACACATAAACACCACACCTGTGAGTACTTCTCCACACTGAACATCGCAATCTATAAGAGAAGAGTATCTAACCAAGCTATTCCAGAAGACAGACAGACTATCAGAGACATTTTGCACAATGGATATCCCCGGCATGGCTCTTGGTAGCCTCTCTACACAAATCGCAGAACTCACCATGGCAACGACGACTATGCTTCCCCCCTCGAACACCGGATCCCCCTCGCCTATCGGAAGTCTTCCCTCTGGCTTCTCTCGCGATGCCGGAGCTGGCTTCATTCTCGGCGGTCTTTGCGGCATCATCGGTTTCGCCATCTCGTACATTACTGCCTGCTTCATTGTGAGCATGGTTCTCGTCCGAAGACGACGTGTCCAGCCACCGCACATCCAGCTACATCACGTCCGACTATAAGCGGTTGAACCATCATCACAGCAAAAAGACTCAAGATCGAGGAGAAAGGCGTGTTTGATATGTACTAGCCAGCTTGGGCTGGGTATTTTAGGAGAATACATCATACAGTGAATAGGGCTCGACACAACACGCATTATGGGAAATGGGAGAAGGCTGGATATGTGGTTGTTGCTGTTTTACAGGAAACAAGAATCTAGAAGCAGAGGTCAAGCGTATTTCAACAAGACACTCTTTTGATAGTATTTGGAATACCAAAGACACTGCTAAGTCTGCCTCTACCCAGCGTGATAGTCACCCCATGTACAAAAATAGATACAGAATCGTACCAAACCAAGCAAGATTCGTTAAAGTATATTAAATTATGGCTAATAAAGCTTATTCAAAGGACTTTGAATCATAGCCTCCGATACTCGCAATCGTACCACGACTCATGATCGACCTCTCAAACCCACAAACTGAACTTAGCCTCACAAACAGAGCGAGAGGCATAGTCAACATATAAGTGGTGTTTATGGTGAGAGCATAATAAAGCACTGGAAAATTGGGAAGTGTCATCAGTGGGTTTAGTTGGATATCTCTGTTAATTCTTTCTACTTAAGGAATGCCTAGAAACACACTCCTTTATCTGGAGTCAATTAACCGCAGCCGCCCAGTAAGATGAGTGATATCGAAATGCAATAAAATAGAAACCCAAAACTCCAGTCAATTGCGCAGTGCCAGAATCAATATAAATTAATACAAAGGAAAATCGTATTTTCATGCAACTCTCCGTGTCATATTCTCTGTACCATTGTCTAGGTATGTAGTAGTGTCATTCATTCGACCTCATGAATAATCATCGAATGTGTTCATCAGCTTTCATCACTAATCGTTAGTGGGGGGTCATGCCCATTTCGTTTCCACCCATAGCAGTCATGTTTCATGAAGCCGTCATTCGGCTGCGGATCGAAGGGGTTTTGCCAGAACCGAAGCCAACTGTGACTGAAGAGGGCTTGGAAGCCTGGATCTCGGCTCTCTTCTCAGGGTTCTTGGTAGGGTCGTTGAGATCATCACCGTCAGCACCAGGGTTAGCCATCTCGTACTCGAGAGTCTTGATGAACCAGTAGAAGAGCACAGCAATGAGGGAGCCGATGCCAGGTCCGACCCAGTAGATCCAGTGCTCCGTGTCAAAGTCACCGGTAACAACACAAGGACCAAAGCTTCGAGCAGGGTTGAGCGAACCTCCAGTGAACTGGACACCAACCATCTCAGCAATGAACAGGGCCAGACCAATGCCCACGGGAGCAATGAATGTAGCTCGGTGCTTCTCCTTTGCAAGCATGAAGATGGTGAAGACCAACTCAGCAGTAAGAAGAGCCTCGATAAACACTCCTTGGACCAGCGATGCACCACCTCCCAGAGTTGTTCGAACGTTGAATGTCTCGGGGAAGAGGTAGCGAACCGCGACAGAGGCAAGCATGGAACCGAGAATCTGGGCGAGGAATAGACAGATGGCTCTCGTCATGCTGATAGCCTTCACCATCAACATGGCAACAGTGACGGCAGGGTTGAAGAGACCACCGCTGATACGGAAGAAGACCCATACGTTGACCATGAGTGAGAAACCAAAGATGATGGAGATGTAGAGAAGCTTGGAAACGTTGAGACTACCAGTCGACTCTCCTGTGGTGGTCTTGCTGTCGGTTTTGGCCTGAATGTTGGCAACTTCTGTGCCGGCAAAGGCAAAGAAGAGAAACATGGTGGTACCGATCAATTCTCCCAGACTAGCAACAAAGTGGTTCTTGAAGTCTGAGTTCATCCACTGAGTCAGGGGAAGGCGCATGATCTCCGACTTCTCCTTAGTGCTCAGCTCGTTCCACTCGATTTTGCCAGTGTGGATGTTGATACCGTTGATGATGGAATCGCGTCGTCGAGGGGGAGATTGACCGGGATATCCCATCTCCTCATCCGTCATTTTGCGTCCAACAGGTCGAGGATCATCACTGCTGTAGAACTCCTCATCTGAATCATGGGGGTGTCCCCGGCGGCGGTTCATGAACGTGGGAGGGGGATATGGACCCCTTCGGCTAGTGTAGCGATCACTGCGGCCTTCATTGCGCCAGTGTTTCTCATAGTCGCTCAGTGTGGGATAATCGGCCGCTTGGTCAAATTCGACATCGTCGCCACGGTAGCGTCGCCAAGCCGATTTCGTAGAACCACTTGCTGTAGGCTGAAGAGGCTCTCTGTCATCTTGAGAGAAGCGAGCTGCCTTGGGGGTAGCAAAGTTGCTGGTGCGAGAACCAGGTCGAGCTCGAGTGTTCTCGAGGCTGACAGTAGGCTGAAGGGGTAGGGGCACTACTGTATCAGCCTCCGAGTTTCTTCTGGCCGGAGGGCTGTCACCGTGGGTGACGACTGGGGTGAGAGCCGGGTTGGATGGTAGGTTTTCGTCCTCAGGAGAATCCCTCATGAATGGACCTCTATCCAGGCCAGGAGAACCAGGAGAGCCAGGGGCTTCACCAGGAGGATGGAAGGCTGCGGTGCCGGCTGCAGGCGTGCTGCGAGAAGAGCGGATGGGAATGGAGGAAGATGACATGTCGGATGGGCCAGAGCCAGTGAGAGTTGATTCAATGGTAGGGAAAGGATCAAAAGACATCGAATAGAATCAGATGAAAACCCGAAACGAGCTCTCGTCTATCACTATGAGGGGGGATGCTGAGATGGTTGAGATTCTGATTGATTGATGTGTCTGAAACAGTCGACATGTCTAGATATTTATGCTGAGGCGAAATAATCTATGAGGCTAAATTCAGGGTTCCTGAAGGGGCTCACCAAGTGTTCCGCGTCCCCGACTCGGCCCTGATTTCTCGAGGCATCCTTGCTAATGACATCTTGAGGATTCCTGTGGTGGTGGGGATGTAGGTTGAGCTCCGAAGGAAGACGAGGCGTCAGTGTGCCTTGGGACGAATAGAATACGAGCGCGTTGAGATGGCTTCATGGAGGCCCCTGAATCACATGAGTAAAAGAAGCAAAGACGGACCCAAAGGTTGGAACTTGGGAGAGTCAGTAGAGGGACGAGTTTCATGGGAAGACCCTGAAGAAGAACAAGTTGACGTGGCGAAGGAGGAGACCGGTAGTTGGATGATAATTGTAATGACGTAGCGCGAACGGTTGAGGATCTCGACGATGGTGGTAGCTGGCACGTTAGATCTGAATCGCTGCCAATGAGACAGCTCAGATGAGGCGCAAAGTTTGGACAAGGAGCCGGGATGATGGCTGTAGATGAGGCTGGCGATACGCCCCACACGAGTCAAGTTGGAGGAATACACCGACTACACGTGCCGTATGTGCTAAACTTGGTCAACGGCGAGAACATTTTTTATCTCCACGCAAAGTAGGTACATAAGCGCGTGTTTCATGTTGAGACTGACTGCACTAACGAGCAAAGCCGCAGATGATGAGCGGCCTGCCTCACTCAACACTTGGCACGGTGAGACTTGAAGCGGTGACCGCATCTCTGTGCAGTACAACCTCAGATGTCGAATCTCAAGATCCAGACGACATACCTGAGATAAGGTGCAAGGCTGGAGGCGATACCGGCCATTCAACGTTCAACGGTTACATCAAGATGGTCCAGCCTCTTTGTAAGAGGCTGGACGTCTAAGTGGCGAGTCATGGATTGTCGTCGGTATTCCCTCAATGTAACGACATCGAAGATCATTGGCAAGATAAAATGGTGATGTGCGCACATCATCACGATAATCATCGGTAATCTCCCTCCTCGTGTAAGTCACGTCGTGGTTCCAAATAGGAGGGAGGGTATCATTATCTGTCGAGTGTAGACTAGACAGACCCACCATGAGGGTCAAAGGCAGAAGTTCCGTGCAGCTGCCATGGTACTGTAATTTGTATGTAGAGTCGTAGAGTCGTACAATACAGTTGCCTAGTAGCAGGCTAGGCAGTCTGGCAGTCAGTTAACTGCCAGTGGCGGGTATTAGCCTAATATTACAGTACCGGACTCGAGGTGGCAGGTGGATGGGTTGCATGTCATGCATGCATCGGAATCCATATATTTTCTGGAAGCCTTTTTTTAGGTCAGAGGCCGGGGTTGCAGTAGAAGAGGTTGGAGGTTTGGCAGGTTGCAGTTTTGGCGGGGTAGAGAGAACCCTGTAGTCTGTAGCTAAGAGGCGGTTGGCGGTTGGTTGTAACTAGGAAGTTCAGTTGAGGTTCAGTTGGTAAAGGAGTTCGCCGAATCTTTGGATGAACGATGAATAAATTGAAGGGGCGAGAAATATCAGACAGACAAATCTGTAGAATTATGCCATTGACTCGTCTGCATTGAGGCTGCTTACTATGACTGAAGAAGTGACGACGATAATGATGAGATGTTTCAAAGGCCAAGGAAAGACAAAACAGGGATCAACCTTTGCTAGCAAGGGGCGGGACAGATCTGAAATAGACACCACGTGACAGCGCGTCCAACTGTCCACTCACATCACATTTTGCAACCACAGACCAACCGCGACCGCGCCTAATTGATTGACTGAGGAACTGCGGGCAGTGATAGACAGGTCAAGCTTGGTATTTACTTAAGTAGGTACCTTATAATAATTGCCACCTAATTGCAGTGTCAATTGACAGCCAGAATATCAACATGGATATCACGCGTGGTTCAAGAAGAGCCCGCCATGTAGCTGCAGCCCATGGTCATGGAAACAACAACGCAAACACGGTCCCGAACTCATCTCCAGCGCCTCAACCTTCAGAGACTCCAAGTGGTCCTTCTACTAGATTGCATCCAAGTCAAGGTGCTTCCCCAGTTGCGACTGCTTTGATAACTCCTGACGGGCCGCCTCCGCTTCATCGAACACCAGATCAACCTCCTGACCAACGAAGGCGTCGAGCACCGCCTCCAAACCCGTTTCGTCTCTATAGAAGTAAGTCAATTCTTTAATTTAATTGGTCTTTTCTTTTTTGGCAGTGCCATGTTATCTTATCTATTACAATTTGAAAGTGCTGCCAGCTGCCAGCTGCCAGCTATCGAGTGAGTGAGCGAGTGTGATTCATTAGGTGCCTTGTGGACTTACACAATGGGGCACTCTTTCTATTGTTCGATGCATCAATAGGCACTCAAACCATCTCAATAGCTCTCCTCTGCATGTACCCAAGCTCTTGAAAATTCTTCACCTTACACTTCATACACTCAGTATCATTTCGATCACTTCCTCATCAACTTTCTTCTCATCCTTCTTCATCCTTTTCTATTATACCTTTTTTTAACCCCTTATTGCTATCATCAGCGTTCACTTATATCAGCGTTCTTGTTCTCTCTTCATCTGAACAACATCCACCACCATGCCTTCTCGTCTCAACACCTATATCCCTCCTCCTCCCCCTATTCGTCGTATCAACCCTGATCATCGCATTAAGCGTGTTCCCCTCGGCGAACTTGCCTTCAAGAAGTCAAGCGGCGCTCTTATTCACAAACGCAAGAGAGTCTTCAGGCCAATCCCTTCTTTTGACAAGGAGAACGAGGAAGCCTGTCGTCGAGCCCTAGATCATTTTCAGGTCACACATGAAGAGTACATGCGTGACATACGGCAGCAGAGGCGCGAAGAGCGAAACTTTTATGCAGCTGTTAACAACCTCCTAGCGGCCCAGCAGCCAACAGACGGCCCTCGTCTCAGCATGCCTGCCCACGACTCCGACGCCTCTAGCTCTGATGCGGAGCCTGATGAGAGTGTTCTTTTCAACCGTGCTCGCGCAATGGCCACTCCTGCTGGCCCAACTCCTGCTGCTCACGACGGCAACCATGCTGCTGGGCAAGTTGCAGACCAGGAGCTCTCTCCCTCTCCCGAAGAGTATGATGACGAGAACTCTGAGGATGAGGAAGATGTCGACGAAGAAGAGGAAGAGGCCGCTGAGCATGACCAAGCT
The DNA here is from genome assembly GCA_013623715.1 of Fusarium verrucosum. Lineage (NCBI taxonomy): Eukaryota > Fungi > Ascomycota > Sordariomycetes > Hypocreales > Nectriaceae > Fusarium > Fusarium verrucosum. Next base: position 37,112 of record JABFFJ010000104.1, read on the forward strand.
CACGATCAAGCTCACCTCTTTGATCCCGCCACAGCTGGCTTGAAGGAGATCTCCAACCTCGCTCGCTTCACTGTCAGCAGCCATAAGCCTGGAAACGGCGTTGAAGAGCTCAAGAGTGATGACCTCAAGCTGTTCTGGCAGTAAGTCCAGCCCCAATTCTAACTAACACCCTACACTCGACTAACACATTCAAGATCCGATGGCCCTCAGCCTCACAAGCTCACCATGTACTTCACCAAGCGTGTTGGCATCCGCGACATCCGCTTCTACGTTGACTACAACGAAGATGAGTCGTACACACCCACCAAGGTCGTCTTCAAGGCCGGCACCAGCGAGAACAACCTCATCGAGTTCGCCACCATGGCTCTTGAGAACCCCGTCGGCTGGCAGCAGGTTCCCATCATCGGCGCTGGCGGTGATCCTGACGGCAACACCCTCGTTGCTTGGGTTGTCCAGATGCAGATCCTTGAGAATCACCAGAACGGCAAAGACACCCACCTCCGCGGTATCAAGATTTACTCTTTCGACAACGACTCCGCCCTTGGCCCCGGTCGCGATGGTAACCCCGTCGAAGATGTCCTCGATCTCATGGACACTGCCACCGGCCACACCAACACCAATGCTACTCGTAACCGCATGAGCAACATTGGTGCTGCCCACTTCGAGCCTGGCGAGGGAGGTCTCTCGATTCCTGACTTCATGCGAGAGCCCGAGATCCGCTAAAAGAAGTGCATCTATGCGATCGGCATTTACTATGCAATTTGTAACTACGAATGGACCCGGCATTTACTATTGACTTGACGTTTGCTATGGACTCGGAGGCCCTTGCACAAAGAAAAACATTCAGTGGAGTTTGGAGTAGGAGAGATGTTTGTTATCACGACCAACGCCCAAAGATGGCGGCATGGGACTATGGATTTGGAAGCATTGCGAATTGCGACTGGGCAGATGGCTAAAGTAGACTGATGAGAGATGATATCAGGATTTGTATTAATTATAATCCTACAAAAAATACCTCAGCCCATGGAATAGTGATATGATAACAGTGATGAGCAATTGTGACTGACAGTACTTTCTTTATAAACTACTATTGCCACCCTCCATCCTCGATAGCAACACAAGCATATCATCTCCATCTCTCTTCTTCATCCTCAATTAACCATAGAGAGCATCTCTGGTGTTACACGATATTTCTAGTTTCATAGCCATCTCGGTGGCAATTTATACACAAACGCCAGATCGTTTCAAAAAATATACCACTTCTCCTCGCCTCTCCGGCTCTCAATAATTTCCCATCCTACTTTCATCATCCTTTGCACACGATTACTTAATGCGAGCAGGCAAATCTTCCATGTCGTCCATGACGCTGTCCGAATCGTCGGCGGCAGTAGGTGCCTCGGGAGCTACAACGGATCGGAACCTGCTAGGTGTTTTTCGCTTGCGTGGTTGAGCCTCGTCGACCTCTGAGTTGTTGTCTGAGAGAGCAGCAGCCTGGACATCTCCATCATCCTCAATGGGGTCCTGAGAAGGGGCTGCGCGTCTAGTAGATCGTCTGCTGGGCGTGGACTTGACTGGAGTGGATCTAGCTGTCGACTTTCGAGGAGGCTTGGGCATCTTGGACTTGCCCATGCCTGTTCTCTTGGCGACACGGGTAGCCTTGGGAGGAGCAGGTTCGTTGAACACAGACATATCAGTAGGCTTGGCAATAGGTGCGAACTCCTCCTCAATAGGTGCATCGTCAACGGGCTCAACTGGCTCTGCAGAAAGAGCAGGGTCAACCATTTCGGTATCCTCCATGGGCGCCAGATTAGCGACTGGGTCCATTGACGCCATGGGGGCTTGCTCAAAGTTTTCCATTGGTGCGATGGGCAAGTCGGGTTGGATGTTCTCGTCAGGAACGCCGTATTCGCCCATCTGCTGTTCATCTCCTTCGTCGACCTCGTTCACAAATTCAGAGCTAAGATGGTTCTGCACGTCGGCGGCTGCGCTGCTGTTGGGGGCATGGGCTGCTGGGATACTATTCAAGAACTCCATTTCTTCAGCATCGTCGAAAAGAGCGTCGTCGACGTTTAGAAGCTCGCCTGTCTGACCATATAGTTCCACGAGATACTGCGCACAGTCTCGCACGTTCTTTTTCTGCCCGCCCGGAACTTGTTGCTTCAGACGTCGCCAAAGAAGCATCTGCGTAGGTCGATGCCAGCTGTTGCGGAACTTCTTGTCGACCAGTCTCTGCCAAGGAATCTTGGATTCAACTGATACGGATGTGGCTGCGATAGCCATTACCATACGATGACGCTCCTCCTCAGGCATAGCGGCGATTTGGCGACGGGCCTTCTCAAGCCGGAATGAAATCTGTGCATCGGGCGCCTGGGACGCCAACTTGTCCTTCCCATGGGTCTTGATGTTCATGGCCTTCCACTTTGTAATACACTGAAGTCGACTGCGAGTTCGTTTCATATCCTCACTGATGTGTTGCCAATCAACGAGCATCTCGTAAGTGCCTGTAAGCAGTGCACGCGTTGGTCGCTCGCGTCGCTCGCGATCAATATCACCCATAGCCTTGATTACGAGCTGTGTCAATTTCTCCTCTTCCTCATCGTCCCAAGTATCTTTTTTCTGAGCACCTCCGCAGACGATGTAGTTTCGGTAACGATCTCGAATATCTTCGGGGTGACGGTTGATAATTCCTGCAATCTTGGACCACTTCCGTCCATGAACCTCAATGAGGTCACGAAGTTCCTGCTCCTGGTCCTGGGTCCAGGTACCACGAGCAACAAAGTTGTGGAATTTCTTTCGCGTGATGTTGATAATCTTCTGTCGGTGTCGGTCTGGGCAAGTTCCAAAGATTCGTTCCCAAAGAGCGGCATGCTCATCACCAGCAGTTGTACCTCCAGAGGCATGGATCATGGTGTTCACTTCATGCTGAACCATGTTGCGCTCGACACGGTAACCCTCGACTGCTTGTGCGATACGGCCGAGTTCCTCATCACTGAATCGTCCCTGGGTAAAACCAGCCATTCGGTTGCGACGTCCGCCAGATTCAGCATCTGCCTCATCTCCATCCTGCATGGACTGAGACATGAGAGCACGACTGGCCTCGGACTTTCTACGATTTGAGGCCTTCTTGGTGCGTTTTCGAGGCATCGGCGTCATGGCAGAAGGAGATGGAAGGCCATCTTCGGGGGCTTCGGGGGAAGGTGATTTCTCAAAGAATGTAGGCTTGGCCTTCTTTGCCTTTGCTGATCGCGCTTTCTTCGTGTTTGTGCTGGGGGGATTTGGTGTCAGAACTGGGCTTCCAGGAAGATCGTACACATCGTGAGTTGTCTGAGGACGCTGCGCAGATGTTGGAACCGCCATCTCATCAGGATGCACAGATGAATCTTGGGTGTTGGGGTGGTTTTGCCCATTGAGGTGCGCGTTCCACACCTCGGTGGCCAGTTGGTCCATCTCCTGGTGTTCTGAGTATCCAACCCCATTGATTGGGGAAAACCCAGTTTGTTCATTCTCCACGCCATGGTTTTCTTTCAAGACCTGAACATCCACGTCCATCTCATCATGAGCGGCACTGCCTTCTCTTGATCGAGCATCGCGCGTTGAGAGGCGTGTAGCACTAGGCGATTTTGGAGCATCCTCCGCAATATCATCATAGATAGCGCCTGGGCGCGCCGCATTCCTGGTGCGCAAGAAAGAGGCAGCTTGGTCATCTCGAGTGTTGGATTCTTCAGCCTCTGCAAATTGGCCATTTTCTTGTGTTTCTGGTACTACCCCCTGAGACTCGGCGTCACGGGATCTCTGTTTCTTGCGCTTCTTGCCGTCTGTAGAATCAGAGGGGTTGCGCTTGCGCTTCGTTTGAGTGGCAGAGGCATCGTCATCCAAATCGCTAACCGTGGTCTCCGGGGGCTGAGATGGGAATATGGCGGATGTGTTGTTTCCGATGAGGCTATCGGGGATTTCGACCGGCAGCGTTGACTTTTTCTTGGATTTTCTGGACTTGCGCGAGGATTCTTGTTCGGTAGGCAGCTGTGGAGATGCACTTTCGTTTATGCCCTTCCGTTTGCGCTCCTTTTTGTTGTGCTTTTGTTTTCGAGATTGGGAAGATGGTTCCTCTGGAATGTTTGCCTCAGGTTCCTCTTCCTCGAGAGGCGAGTTGTCAAGTTGCGACGTGTAGGGAGCTTGTGTTGCGTTGGTGTCGAACATTTCGAGCGCGCCAAAGTCTTGGTCTTGGACGCCGTCATCTGAACGGGGCTGGGCATCGCCTTCGTAGTCATCGAAGCTCGGGATGCCGTCAATTGGGTGGCTCTCGGTGTCCATTTCCTCCATAGACATGGGAAGTGACTGCATTAGCTCGTCAGGAAGCTCTTCTTGGTGTTGGTTCTTGTGTTGCTGCTCGTTCTCCTGGCCGTGATCGCCGGCGAGGTCGTCGTTGCTTTTCTTATCTGGCCTGTTGGACTGGGAGCCGGGCATAAGAGACCATAGGGTCGACGCGAGCCGGAAGTCAGGCCACTTGCTATTACCGTCTCCTTTAGAGGACATCGGTGAGCTGCTTCGTGACGATAACTTCTTTCTCGTTGAGAGCACGCGCGAGAGAGAGATGTGTAGGGTAAGGTGAATGAGAAGAAGGTGTGGGGCGTCACGAAAAAAACCAACGGCACGGTTAACCTAGAGACGGACGGCCGTTCGCGTTGTCGTGGCAAAGACCACGTGACCGACCTGGCCCACATTCACCCCTTTCAATTGCTTGAGCTGAAGAGTGAGTTATCACTAAATATCAACTTATGATAATGTTATTAGAAAAGACTAGAGATAATCTAAGAGATAGTACAGGTTTGTACAAAGTTGTTTCGACACGTGCCAAGGAAATCTAAATAAGTCAGTTATTTATTGTACAGGCCGCTTCATCAGACCCAAGAACATCCCATCCATCCACCTGCGCCAACCTCGATTATACCTCATTCGGGCATATATGACCGGACAAATCCAGATCCGGATCCAAAAAATAGCAATGCGTCATGATATCTCGGCTTGCCTCTCAAAAAGCAAAAGAAAGGCGTATGTGGTCCTTCAATCATCATCCTTCTCTGCTTCCTTCAGCTTAACTGTGATGCCCTGTCGGTTTTTCTCGATCTCGTACTGTCCACCAAGGACAAGATCCTTAGCAACAAGCTCGCGAGTTCGGCCCAAACTCTCAATATCTGCGATTCTTTGTAATGTGCCCTCCAAGTGCTTATCGAATCCTGGCTGAGCACAAATTTCTCTGAAAGCTCGATGCATTGGTACACTGCTCGCTCGAACGTCTGCCTGGCTGGTGATGCTGAAGAGATTCAAACGGTCGAGGTCTCGAATAAAGTCGCAGCGCGTCATGATCTGCTGAGCGATGTGGAAGGGATATGTTGGAAGTACATGGCCAACTACAGGGTCGTAGGTCTCATGTTCTTCCATTTCTTTTTCCTTGTCTACCAAAGCCTTGGCCAAACTCATAGCAGCAGCCTATAATCCAGTCAGTCTCCTATTTCAACAGAACGTGATATTTCCCCAGACTTACAGCCCACTTCTGTTGATCCATGACGTCGTCGTCCATCTCCATCCCGAGGATCCAACACTGGTTGAGGAACCACTTCTTTTCGATTTCCTTGATTCGCTCGCAGGTTCCCAGCATATCCCTACTCTTTGCTACTCGATTGAGGAAGCTCAGGCGCCCTCCGACCCTTTCGTAGATCTCTTCGAGAACTGCCTCGTCAATGTTTTGCTTCCAATACTTTTGGCGATATCTCTGGAGAGCTGACATAGCTTGCTGCTTGGGTAAATCAGTGACGGGAAGAACCTCCATTCTTGTAGCAAGCTGTTTGAGGCGCTCATATACCCAATAATCATCCGAGTTGAAGACCATTGTGACAATGTTGGCAGCAGCCCACTGTTCAGCCCGTTGCTGCAGTAGCTCAATGACATCTCGTCCATCATCATCGTGACGGAGGAGGTGCATCTGGTTGACAATCACCACTAGAGGTTTACCCCTTTCTTTTCGTTTCAGCATGGCTACCTTTTCCAACTTGTTGAGAGCACGTTCAATGTCCAGTAGAGCTGTGGTCTCCCGGGGACCCCTCTCACTGAAGTATCCTCCAATGTAGTCCTCATGAAACTCATAATCGAGGGCTTTTCCAAGACGAATGCGAAAGATCTCCAGGTCTGCATGCGCTTCGAACATGGCAACACCTTCTCCATCATTCTTTCGCATGGCATCGATAAGCATACTGCTCTTTCCGGATCCCTTGTCTCCGATCAAAAGGTGATAATGTCCAACAACGTTTCCCATAACAATATCATTGACCCGCTGTTGTTCAGGGCGGTATATCCAATGCTCACCAGAACTATCAGGTTGATGAGGAACGTCTTTGCCAATCGCGGCCAACTCCAGGACAGGATCACCGGGCTCAAAGGCATGCTTCATCTTTTCAAGAACAAGCATTTTGTAAGATTTGTGATAAATGTAGGCAGCAGCAGAAAAGCCCAGACCCAAGACCAATATAGATGCAAATGTCGTAGCCGCGGATTCCCACATCTTGGCCAGGAGACAAGGCTCCAAAGGATACTGGGGACCTCTCCCGGTCTCTGCATTATCATCAGGGTATTCGTCTGCTCGTGAATGTTAGCAATATTCCTATTTCAATTTCTGGGTTCGCTATGTTGGTGTTAATGCTGGCCCCCACTTTGGATGGACACCACTGCCCAGAGCCAAGACTCGATAAGATGCTGACTGATGTACTGGGGTTGTTTCTGGAAGCAGCCCGAGCCAAACCGCCGGAACCCCTTGGTCCACCAAGCGCGAGCATGATAATAACCAAACCTCCCGTCAGGAGTACCTAGGTCGTGGTGTGAGGGCAGACCTGGACCAAACCAATCTACGTACCTTTTGCATTTCTGTTTTGAGTCGAGAATCGAAGCTTGCTGATAATGCTGCTATTTGTGCATCTTGGCCCCCAATAGCGAATCTGCGGTCCAGCTGAGCGTGCCAAGTTCAAAGAGCTGACAGGTTGGTTGAGGCGACGCACCAGGCGCCCTGAGTGCCTCAAAATCATGGTTATTGGGTTGTAAAGCTCACGGAGAATGTGCAAGTCAACTGGCGTGCCGATCGAGGCTATTAAGAGTTACACCAACGCCAACAACAAAAGAAAATAAGGAGAGGAGAAAAGAAGAGAAGAGAAGGGAGTAAGAAGACCAGTCAGCGGCTTCGTGGCACCAAACAAGCTTGGGATGGGATAAAAGAAAGTTAGCTCAGCTCGGTTCCTGGTTGTGCTGCGTCAGAGCAGATTTGGGGGACCACCAGTGACAGTTAGCTGCTCTGAAACTGGCTGCTATTGGCCTTGGCAATAAACTTGGCTACATGCATACCTTAGATCCATCCTCGGCCGGGCACCTAACGACAGCTGGAGAAAGCTCCCTCGAAGCTCCACTGCTAGTGCGAAAAGCACTGTAATTTCAGCGGGGAATGCAGGAGGCCTCGTCAATTTGAGTTGAGACTCAGCAACAGGGGTTTGTGATGCATGTCACTGAATGGATCTTGTCCACTCTGAAATGACCTCATGGGATACATACCCCGTAGAAGGTTGTATCACCAACTTCGGTACTCCCTACTTCGTATCTGAATTTGATGAATTGTTACTATCCAAGGTACTTAATATGTTCGCGTATACCTACATTCACGTGATTCAACGATATTGTTTGGTAATTGCTCCAACTGTCTGGGAAGCAGGAAGGTGCGAACACTGACGCAGTCTACAAACGAGTCTCGAGATCCATCACTCACCATGGGCAAACACGCAAACACTGAGACGCGCCAATTGTGCAAACGGCTCCTTCAACACCTCAGTTGACCTGATTACCTCTTACAGCTGCAGTAAATCACGCGCTGCCCACAGATATTTTTCACCCGAGCATTCCTTCACTGCCAAGATCAATATTCTGCAACCTTTCATTCTCGAAAAGAACCCTTCTTTTACACATACACATACCCACCTATTCCGGCATTGCTTTGATTCTCCTTATTTTGGATTCATACGCCATGTTCGATCGCTCTGTATGAACAATTCATTGCGCTCTGGAATTTACACCACAAAGCGATGCCGCCCTACGCTGCCGAACTCGAAAACTGGTGGTTGGGGGCTGGCTACGAAGCCCTCAAGCACTTGATCAACGATGAACCCGACGATCTCACTCCTCGGCAGTGCGGGTTTGCCCAGCAGATGCAGAGGAGGCTTTTAACATTCGACAATGACCGAACTATTCAAACACAACTCCAAACAGCTTGGCCAGCCATCCGTGCAGCAAGGGGCGTCGATTACAACGCGAATACTCGAAGAAATGCCAAATACATAGCTTCCAACATCTTTCGGAAGCCCAAGGATTGCGGTATTGACTTTGATCGTGTCATGGATGGGCTTGGCTATCTCGATGAGATGGAAATTCGCCGCCTGCGCCTACTGGAAGCCACTCATACCGCCATGGAAACCGCCTCACCAGCTGAAAGCCACGTTCAATTGCTTCAAGAGCTTGACCGGACCTCTTCCTCCAATTTTAGGCATTTGCATGCCGGATTCAGAACTTGTGTAAGGTACACGATAGCCTCTGGATGTGACTTGGTTAACTGACTACCCTAGATTCTCATCGAGGAGCTCACCAAAGATGCCCAGCACAGAAAGGAGCCCCCCGAAATCATGGCCACACTCAATGCGCTCCTACCCCCAGTCATGTTTCTCGAGGATGAAGACGATATAGACCCGACTCCGCATTCACCAGGTCTTCGTGACAGTCTTCGGTTTTCTGTCTTTGAGCATCTAATGTCCGAGAACCCCTTCTCCCCTGACCGGCAAGAAATCATTCAAATGAAATTGAATGGTTGGTGTGACGTCCCCGGATACCCCCGAGCTAGAGATGCTATGATCAGGTACTGCGAAGAGTTCAAGAAGCTGGAGAATGTTTGCTTGATGATCATGAATGATCATGAACGAAAATCAGTCAACACAGCATCTTGCCATGCAAAATCTACTGAATCCTCCATGTTATCCGGTGCAGATACTTCACGCGGCTCTAGCCTCTTGGCCAATGCAACCCTCGGCGAGAGCAACATTCTCACTCCTACTACCTCGACTGGCAGTCAGGAGCCTGCGCCAATGACACTTACAACCCCTTTGGCTCCCTTAGCTTTTCATGCTCTTCTAAAAGGGATGCCCGGGAGAGAACTATGTCCAGCTAAAACGGATGGCGCTTTGTTCGCCCAAGATCTCAGCGCGCCGCCTGTCCTCTCCTATCCCGATAATCTCTCCAAAACAGAGTTCTTCCAGCACCCATTTGCACGGAAACTCGACATTGCACCAGTCGAACAAGCAGCTCTGGGTCTTCTCTTACCACGAGAAATCGACAGCCGAGATTTCTAGTATGATCCCGAAAGCGATGATGAGGGTAAGGAAGATGTGCCACCTGTGCCCCCATTGCCACACATTCCCGAGAGGCTTAAGGCTCATCTCACACCCAGCGTTTTGGACAAGATCAAGAGGAGAATGCGCTATCAATCCGATAGATCAGAAAAATTGACTTTGGATGGTGCACCCTTTCAAGCACTGAACCAGCACATGAACACTTCCACTGCGCGCAAGTCGGGCGATAGAAAGCGCCGACAACTACCCAAAGCAAACAATTCGGACCTAGGAGCAATCACAGGTCCAGTTACAGGGAGTTTGCGCTTGGAGGACAGCAGCTACGAACCTCTCGATACATTTTCAAACCCCCTACAAAGCCCTAGATCATCTTCTAGACATATCCCCACGGAATCGAGCACTCGGCGACCAATTCAAAGGCGGGAGATGAGCACTGAACTGAGATGCAAACTTACGAACCCACGCCTTTCACCTATGGAATACTGTCGGTTGTATCTGATCGAAAAATCCTTAGCCGAACGTGAGAATCGGTCATGCGAACTTCCAGCTCTTGGAAAGCAATGTTTTTGGACACAATATTACAAGCAGTTTCTCATTGTCCCTCAAATTCCTAAAATCATTCGGCGCGATTTTGCTATAAATTCAGATCCAGCTGACTCTGATGGAGAATCTGTATCAACCCTGAGACCAGAAATGGACTCCAATGAGCTTATGCGTCTATCACTTCATCTTGGCGGTGAGCCGATTCTTCTACCTACGTTCACGGACACCTTGCGATCCAATATGAGCAATGCTCAAATCATTGACCCCGTGGGATCCGACGAAGAGGGGGAAAGGTACCACCGCGACGATGTTCCCGGAGACAAGGACACAGTTTTGCCGCGTCGAGGTAATGTTATTCTTCTATCTCCCTCTACCCTTTCATGCCAGGGATTAACGAACTCAGTGCCAGCTGGAGGAGAAGTTGAGGATTGGCGACCAATGAGTGAATATGAACCCGACGAGCACAATGAAACACCAGATGTGATTACGCCAGACGAAGTTGCCATGGACAAAAATGTGGTTGGTGGCTTGGATAAGACTGCAAGGGAAACAGAGGCTTCCTATCAGTCTACAGTCTTTGACAACGCAGATGTATGCAGAAGTCGACACACACCAGATATGCCCGAACCAGGATCCCCATCTTGTCGCAAGAGTATCGAGACAGCAGTCCTTGAAGAGGACTCAGATCCAACTGATAGACATATCAGAAATAACTCTGAAAGTCTTACTCTCTCAAGGCAGCTGTCACTTGCAAGCACGAAGGATTTGTCTGTTTTGGATTTTGCCACTCCAAAACCCAGGGGCAAGACCGTGGACTATGCTCATATATCACTGGATACTACGGACACAAGCAGTCCTCTTGCTCGTTTCCCCATAGCGGTTCAACCAACTCAACGATTGACACCAGGAACTCTCACAAAGCGTGTTGTTGGTGATTCTGGCGGCCAATTTCTTTCTGAAGATACTCGACAAGCCCGATTGGTTTCAAGTCCGAGCAGTAAGCTTCACCCAGGGCTTTCAGCAGACTTGTGGGACATCGACGGAGAATCAATGATATCTGAATTTCAGCCAAAGCCCCTGCATATCAACCGGCGGAAACCTAGGGCTAACACTGATGAATCTGATCGTAGATGGTCAAGAATGTTCGACAATCTGAGTGCCGATGTGCCATCTGCACTTGGGAATCTCGGAATAAGCGCCCCTGAGCGTGATGGCTGCTTGGATCTTGACACTGTCGATGATGAGGACACTCTAACAGAAGGAGATCGTACGCCACGGGGGTTAGAAAATCAGGTACAAAGTGTTGCGCACACAACTCCTGCGCCCAGGGGCCTCCAACGTTCGGCTTCCACGATCATTACTCCAACACAATCTGTCAGAAGGCTTGAACACAAAGCATCTTTCAACTTGGAAAATGCAGAGAATTCAGGTTTTACGCCGGAACACCGCAGGGGAAGCAGTTCCAAAGGAACATTCCCCAGATCAGGCATGATGCTCAACCTCCAAGGTACTCAGGAACGTCTCAGATGCCCTCTTCAAGAGACTGGGGAGATGCAAGTCAGTAGTAGGACTTCCGACTATGCGACTCCAAAAGCAAGGCCGTTGCCCGATATACCAGACCGTGACCGGTATCAGCACATTTCTGCCCCCAGAGAATGGATGAGAAGTGTCACAGCCACACCACGAAGATCCAAGATGATTTCACGGGATGATAGACGAATTGAAGACTCAACTGAAGCTTCTGTGCCGCGGAAGACTTTGTTTCAGACGAGCGGCACCTTGGATGAAGGAGATGTTCAACATTATCCAATTACCACCACGCGAGACTTCTCTCAGTCCCTCAAGCTCCATAAGCAACGATCGAAGCCAAAGCTCACTCCCAGTGGTACTTATCTTTTTTCAAAACAACGGTTTGATCGCTCAACTCGACCTTCATCCCCATTGCCTACTGGAGGTGAGCCAGATGTCCCTACTCGCAGAACACCATCACCCACCGAATCACACAACACTGCCATTCTACGAACACCATCTTCGGGTATTGGTAGTCTTTTCCGTATGCGTGGGCGTTCTGATTACAGTGTCCCAGCCACGCCGAGAACGCCAGCTTCACCACGAGTAGCATGGCGGCCGTTTGATGATGACGTGCCGGAACCACCTTGCGCGTCACCGTGGGTGTCAGGTAAAGGTGAAGGCATAAAGGAGAAGGAGAAACGAGCTGCATATTTTCGTGATAAGGCAGAACGCGAGCTTCAAAACAAGCAGTCACCAAAGAAGTTGAATCGCAAGAATTCTTTTGGGGGTACGTTGACCAGGGACTCTACGGCACAAAACAGTCTGGCCCTTGATAATCGCATGAGCAAAGAGAGCCTTGTCGGCTGGAGAAACTTCATTGAAGATGCCCCTTTACCGCTATTTTCGTCGCCTTTGCCACCTGTCCCACCGCTTCCTTCTGAATCTCAGCTAAATCTCACCCTCAATCGACTTCCCCAAACGCAAACACCCTCTCAAGTGGCCTCCGGAGTCGAAGCCACTCCAGTCGTTACGTTTCGAGACAAGAAACCGCAGGGACTCACGGTCGAAACACGCAAGTTACGCAAAGCAATCCGAGAAGGAGCGCGGACTCCAAGCAAAAGCACATCAATGACGCCTGCCAGTGGAAGCAGCTTCAAGACTGCATTTCGCTTGGAGGGGAGACAGCTGAACTTTGGACGATCGGGAGCTGAAGCAGAGTCCCAGGTCAAAGGACGAGAGGACGAAGTTCTATCAAGACGCAAGTAACGAGGCGAATCTAAGTTTGAGGCTCATGGTGCCTGCCTGCACATCTGCCGTTTTTGCTACTCTGTACATGAGCTATATGGATCAACCCTGAAGATATCTGTCAAGATACTTGTCTGACTCGACTAGATATGTAGTCCGTATGTAGTTATAATTCCCAGGGCCTTGATGGTAGCTCAAGGAAATGGCAATACAAGTGTATAGTCTATATTAACTTATTCCGCATTGTATTCATTATATGGGAGAATTCGCTCCTATTTAACCAGCCCAATAAGGCAAATAAACAGACATTCAGTCCTTGGGACTCCTTGACAACTTTCGGTGACAACTCTAATCCTAACAAACTTTAAACTTTCCAAAGCTTAGAACTGATGTTATGTTCCGTCTCATTGCTACTCCGAACCAGGAATTGTCCCAGAGATCGTCTAAGCTACTATTCTAGAGTCTAGACCATCTTCCCCCCAGCCAACCTTAATACGAGACACGTTGAGACAGAAAGATGTGACATTTAGGTGCATGTATGAGACACTCGCTTTGCGCCAGAGATTCCTGCAGCTCAGACAGCTTAATCAATATCATGACTTTGAACCACCAATTTCCACTAGCACATTTCTGCTTACTGTATCTGCAGTTTCGTTTCCTAGAGCATTTTCAACGAGTTCGTAGACTGCATGAATCACATCTGGTGCTGCAGGATGTAAACGCACGCTAGGGGCCTCACCCATGCACACATGCATGCGCCTCGTTAACCAATAGCCTAAAACCCCAGCCCGGGATCGAAAACGCAACGCAAGGGCAGGCAAAGAGCTGCGACACGCAGCCAGCCACACCAGGGGAAGAAGGTTCGCTTCATCTCGGCATAACAGCGATGGGAAGGGTATGCATGCCAGCCAGACAGTGTCTTTTGAAGCATATCCAATCAGTCTGTTGATCCAGAAGACGGGAGACAGTAGCATAACTTGACCGTTGGTTAGCTTGGTGATCATCCCGTGACGACGCACGAGATCCGCCATTGTACGGATACGGATAATAGGGAAGTGTTAGAGTGTGTCCTTGGCCACGATTGGCGTGGGTCGACCATTTTTGTTATTCATGGCATGTATGTGTGTCTATTGCATGTGCCATCAAACGTAGCTGGTGACCAAGTGCCGAGCGAGTCAAGAAGCCGAACTCCGGAAGGCACAGCAAGGGAGGGTATGATATGTGTGGATGAGAGCCATTGAATCGTCCAAGTAGATCTTGGCCAGAATCTGCATTATCAAACGTAAAGATGGCACTGTAAATAATAGCACCACGACGCAGTTGTGATTGATGATGATGGTTATGATGTCGACGAGTGGGACGATGCTGCGCTACAGCTGGTAGGGTTGTATTTTCTCATTGCAGTCCACGTTGCTCATCTTGATTATTGGTGTTGTCCTGTGATGAAGGCTTCAGGCCATCCACACAGAGCAGAGCTTCGATACACCGCTCCCCACGATCCCCCCACTTGTCATCCGTCACAACAGTCATCTCTGGATGGGCATTCGTCGATCCTCCCTCCCCAGCCTGTTTGTGTTTGTTAGTCTGGGGTATCTGTCGTATCTACGCATCGCCAAAGCTGTAGTTTCTCGGTTTTCGGCTAACCACCGAAGTACAGTAAGAATGACCATACTCGAACAACGCCTCACTTGAGGGTTTCTGAGTGTTGTTATTTCCAAAGTTGGTGAATTGGACTATTTGCTCCGGCCGCAGACAACAAGAGTTGGCCTGACCTGGTTGTATTTCGACATGAGGCCGACGCATTCCAGGATCTTGCCTCCTGAATGTTAGTCATGAGAATACACACCAAACGCCTCGCGACTCAACCTGTCCCCGAATACCTAGATATGTACTCGGTGGTTGGTGCATTGAAAATCGTAGTCTGTGCATGCATGCATTGATGGATGCCATGTATGTTACGTTAATTCCGAACAACGTTCTAGCTACCTTGTTCGTTTCCGTCGACTCCAGCTTTTGCTAGCTGTAATTGTTGATAGTCAAAAGGCTGACTTACATCGTGTCTGCCTGAAAGGACAGCCGGTGATACCCAAAGCTGCTAGACAAGGCAGAGGCTATTTTCCATCGCATCATGAATCGTAACCTCCTCCCCACGTGGTTGGACAACAGCGGAGGCACTCCGAGTCCATGGATCGATTTGATAGCATGCCATGCCCTGAGTTGCACTTCAACGCCTCATCACTTGTGGCAACCACACTCTACACACCCTGTCCCTGATCTAGTCGAGGCCCTGTTCACCGCATATCTCGACTTGAAGATCCAGTGAGATTCGTCAAGATCTATACCGGCCCGATGGCGGGAGATCTGCTATCGACGACATCTCCTTCTAGGGGGGTTCTATTCGCACGGGCACAACGTCGGTGTCGTCGGGCAGCTCTGTATTGGCTTGATTCCCTGACAAAAAGAGAGTGCTAAGTTGTAGCACAGACCACTTAGACCGGTCCGGTGCACACCAAGCGTCAAACTTAAGGTGTCAGTTGATTGATGATGGCTGCGGAAGACGAGCATAATCTTGGGCTTAGATAGACCCGCCCCGAGGTGCTTTAGTCCATTCGACCGACGCGTTTTCTTCCTTGCGAGCGGAGATCTTTGGTCCTAGAAATAGAATTGACTTGAAAAAAAAAGAGCTGCCCAGCTGAGGTGGTGGTTTATTCGTGAGTCCAAGAGGGAGGGTAGCGTATCGGTGATATAGGTAATCAAGATGGTGGGATCGCCAGGGTCGTCTCACGATGAACTCGCCTCGGTACGGTATTACTCACAGTAGTACAAGCAGTACCCGGACTGCACTAAGCTAGACGCGATACAACTTTGTGTATGTCAATGCTGCAGGTCCGCTTGGGCTTGTCCATGACAAACCACTATCAAGGATGAGCCCGTGAGCTCTTGGATCAACTAAAATTGTATCCGCATGTGGTCTCTAGAAGACATTGGGCTGCGAAGTGTGGTATGTAGCCCGAATTGAATGCCTTATTTAGAACCACCAGCAGCTGGTGTTGGTCATGACGTCTGTTTCCCATGAATGTTGGCGATATGGTTGGTTCCATTCATCTTCATTGTCCAGACTAGGTAGGGAAAAGACCGGACTCCATTAACGGACCGCGCCTCGGCCGGCCACACCGTCGAACTCAATTGTCGGGCAATATTGATGGCATCCAGTTCATGCACCAGGGCGGTGTGGTAGTCAGTAAGAAGCAGCTGAGAAGCGGAATTGTGAGTGTGAGCTTTGGAGAATTGACAGATGCTGCCCGACATAAAAATTTGAGCCAGCCACCTGAAGCTGAAGATAAATGGCCAATAAGAGGTAAGTTTGTGTAAAATATTGAACTGCTCAAAGTACCGTCAAGTACCGTTGCGTGTCAGCAATCAATCAATCCACCCAAGACTCCATGATTTTTAGCTTCAGACAAACTAAACCTGATAAGGAATGACGAAGACATCCTTGGTCTCAGGGTCGTTGAATACAGCCGTATATCAGCCAATTTCTGGTATCCGTGCTCAGTTGTGAGAGAGCGGTTGATTGATGCGGATACCGAAGTTGTTGGTGAGCAAGTAATGTCTAATGCTTGCCATCTCCTGAATGTACTGTATGTGCATGTACCGGTGAGTAGATAGTGACAAATCGGCGTCTTGAAATTAGCTGATGCGTGTTGTGGCTTCGAACGACATGACCAAGAGTTACTCCTTTGGGTAAGCCGAGTCAGGTACACGTTCCGCAACATATTCTCTGAATAACGTTGTCGAGTCAATTTGGGTCAAATAGAAGAAAGCGAGTAAAACCAGCACATCCAAAGACGTTTCTGCTATCGTGAATCAATACCCTTTAAATGCACTCCACTGCAGTGAACCAATGACCAAGAAGCCCTGCGTGAAGAAGGGTTCAGGAGAATGCATTTGTGTAAGACAACACGCCATTATGGCTGACAACACGCACGACGTTCAAAGTTCGGTGGTGCACTGGCGAGACTGGGCATGCAAACGGCAGTTCCAGTGAGAGTCAGAGCCAGGGGTTGCGCCTGTACAGTGCTGTATGTAGCTGTGTTCCCCGCATATGAGCGGAAAAAGCAAATATCGATGATGGAGATCGTAGGTATCTCATGAAGGGAGATGTCACGGATAAAACTCTGTGGCTCTCGCTGACTTGACTTGTACCGGTAGTTGGCCATGATGGATAATTGCATCCTAATTTGGACCAGGTCCTGCGACCCGACGTGGGGGTAGACCGGCGGCCGGCATCTTGTCAAGAGTAATCGAATGCTAGAATCTTTCGAGTCCAGACTCCTCGATTCGAGTTCAAGTTGAATGTCGCGGTCAGCCAACGAATGGCCATAGTGGCCGAGTTGGGACACTGCGTGAAATGGCAGACAATTCGAGTAGCAATGATCGACCGACCTAGACAGGCATTGTCTCAGAGACAAAAGTATGCCTTGATCACCTGAGGGCCCGTGAGTAGACGGTTGGCTGCGGAGGATGCGAGCTGGTCTTATCCCTACCCGTTCGGTTAGGGCACGTACCATGATAGAGCAGATGCTACTGAATATTGAGGTCAGTATCTGCTTGACGAAAAGTCGGTAATCCCGTGTAGCCTAAGGCATGGCTTGTTGACTCACTGCTATAGCCAGGCCATGGTCTTATCCTTGGACGCGAAGAAACCAAGCAGCTGCGCAACCTCTTTCGTCTCTCAGAGCTCCAACAGCTCCCATTTGCAGTCTCCAGAAGCAATGTACACTACGTAGTGCGCTAGTAATACGCTGCAGTAGTGCGATGCGTATGGAGAGAATACAAGGTAATAACGACATGGAAATACCATGTAAGTCAGCTCGTTCTGGATGGAAAGGGGTGATGAAGGTTCATCAGGTGCGGACATACCATTCAGAGTAGTGCTTCCGTTGGGCAGAAGGTGACAGCAGTAGTTGATGTTAGTGATGACGGGCGAGTCAAGTGTGGCCGCCATGGATGTTTCTGCACGAGAGAAGTGTGATGCGATGCAGCGCATAGCATAACATAGCATAGCATGGCACGGCACAGCTATGGCGGTCTAGATCTACGCAGCTACTGTAAGATGAGGCTTTCCGTTTGGTGTAGTAAAGCATAGATTGCCAATACAACAGGCATGATGCTGGTTGATGTTGGTTGATATACCAAAGAACAAGAGATATTTCAAAAAGTGGCGATTTGCTTAACGAAACTTTGATCCGAGCTGAAAGAATGGATGGGATCGGGGGAAGTAGCATCGACCAGGGCCTTCTCGATCAGATTTAATCGATTAATTCAATTTGTGTTTTGCTTCCTCGAAATTGAGGAAGGCGCTTTCTTAGATGGGCAAAGAAAAAAAAAGATCTGCATCGCGACTGACCTGTTTAAGAAAAAAGAAAAGTCAGGTAGATGCCGATAAAGGTTCCCAGCAGGAGGGCTTTACCTATTCGATTCATCCGCTTAACACCATCGTCTTTATCCAGGCGAGCGACCTGCAATTTTCCCTTCTTCACCATGGACAACCTAGCCACAACCTTCGATCAACACCACAACACCATGATTACATACAGTATCTCCACGAGAGCCTCCCGCTACTGTAACCGATAGCTAGTCTGTGCCTGATGGCCAAAAATGGCACTGATGTTCTATCAACTTTTGCAGCCCCAATTATGGCCTCAATATCATAGGCTTTTCCAACAAACCATGGGCATTGGCGTCACTGCGGATTGGACAGACCAGCAACAGTTGCGCGATAAATTATGAGCGATGAGACGCTCAACACCAACGAATGCCACCCAACAACAAGGCCTTACAAACAGAGGGACTTCAAATGATATCATGCTACAGTAATGCTGCAACGTCGCCCGTTTGCGGGTTTGCATCTTTCTCTGCTCCAAAGTTGGTTGACATTTTGTCGTGTGACTTTTAGAAACAGATCAACATTGTCGAACCATACCTAGACGCTACTACATACTCCACCAGTTGCATACAGACAATACTCTACAGGCACGACTCATTGCAATCGATTGGTCTTTAGTGGATGGAGGACACATATCAAGTTGATCGAGATGCTTGCTTAATCAAGAGAGGGATGTCAAGGTCACAACTCATATGCAAGGTTGTTCGCAAGCCGTGATCTTGCTCTCGTATCCTATTTACTAACATTTATATAGTACCACATTGCATGCACCACCTCAGCCAAATAACCTGAGTCCTGAACAGTCCAGGCTGGGAACGTCCCACTTAGCCTGGACAGCTTTACCTGGCTCACGTACCCTGAAGTATCTCTTTCAGGGCCCTGAAGACGCTAAATCTATGGAGGGTGGATATCTACACCATGTCCGTGTCCCCCATCATGGCTCTGGTGGAGACATGCGTCAAGGCTTGGAGTATCCTCCACGTCTCATTCACCATAGCCGTCACCATAGCCGTCCTAAACGAAAGAGCTAGCCTACCTAGCCCCCCAGTAGCTGGCCCTGGCATGACAGGGTCTGGAGGGGCCATCGATGGCATCGTCGACCGGCCTGAAAGATCCTTGACGGCACCGAACGGCACATGGTTGCTGAGGGTTATGTACCAACCCCCCCTGTGGGCTATCTCATCTCACCTTGACCATCCATGAGGCCAACCTCATCGCTAGACCATGATAACTGTGGGGAGATGGAGTCGACAGACAGCAGAAGGGTTCCAGGCTGAATCTCAGAACTCCTCCATACCTTGACTCCCAAATAAGACCTGTCCACCCACATGGCCCCTCCATCCTCACCTTTCCCTCCCTTTTATCTTGCGACTTTCGAACGGTCGCCTGTCCTCTTGGGCGACTAAAGGAGCTTCAATCAACCGTTAGTGTGTTGGCGTTGATAACTAGTCCAGCCTAACGTCCACCGCCACCACCCTCCTCCAGTCTCCACAGCTTGATGCCGAGTCGTCACGTCCGCTTCCATAACTAACTAGATTGTACTGTTCGATCGGTGGGCAACTGGTTATCTATACGCCTTTGCCCCCGGTCTGCCTTGGGACAGTCGACACAAATCCTTCAGCTCTCATATTCAGAGGGGCATGTTCGTCTAGGTGGTCAAATGGCTATCGATCGTTCACTTGTATTTTCGCAACCTGAACGAAACTTGGCTTGGTGCGACAGCCATAGTATATCCTCCGAAGACCGAAACAACATGATGCCACCATCGCCTTTACCAATGGACTCTTTGTGGATGTCTTCGTCATCAGCGGTATCCCAACTACAACCTGGCCAGATTTCACCTTTGAGCGCAGGCATGGACAATTCCTCGGCACCAACAATGGTTCACTCAGCTTCCTCATCTTGCGCCGATTCCTGGAGTACAGAGTATGTCGACCGAGATGATGTTGAAATGGACAACAGTTGGGAGCAAGGCTCGGACGACATTCTTACCATCCCGAAACTGGAGCCCGTCGAAGATGACCTTAACATGGACGACCTCAAGGCTGCTCCGCTTGCACCAGGTTCAATGGAATCTACAAAGACTGATCCCAAACCGAAGCGACCAAGAGGAAGACCTAGGAAACACCCCTTAACAACGGCAGTAAGCGCAAGTAAGGTGACGAAAGGCCGATCAAAGACTGGCTGCATTACCTGCCGCAAGCGTAAGAAGAAGTGTGACGAAGCAGTAAGTGATTTATTTCTTTTAGAGGCAGCATGCCTATCACAGAATACGAGCGAACACCATTTGACATGGTGTTCGCTCGTATTTCGTTAGGTTCGTCAAGACTGAAACAGATGGCTAACATTAAATAGAAACCTCGATGTACGGCCTGATTCATCTCACCCAACTGACGTATGATTCTAACATTTTGCTCCCAGGCATGAATTGCGAGAAGAATGCTGTAGTATGCGAGGGCTATCACGAGAAGCAGATATGGAAGAGCGGCAAAGAAAAAGCTGAAGAGGGTATGTTTCTTTACAATAACCCATACAGATGTCTAACATCGTACCAGAACGTCTACGCCAGGAGGCACTCCCAATGATTACTATGCAACCGATCTTCCATGGCGTTGAGACGGCCGAGGACAAAGTCTTTTGGAAACACTACATCACCCACTTAAGTAATGTCTTGACAGTCGAAGGCGAGGCAAAGAATGCTTTTAAAGACATCATCCTTCACCTTGCCAATGAGCACCAAGGTCTCATGCACTCAATTCTGGCGGTTAGCAGCAAACACATCGACTGGGACACACCGTATGGTGCCAAGTTGTTAGCCGATCATCCTCAGTCCAACCGAGAGGCATTGCAACATCGAGCCGACTATCATCACGATGAATCCATGAAACGACTCTACGAGGATATGGGAAGACCCTTGGACAAGGATGATCCTGAGTACAAGACCATCCTCTCTGCGAGATATGGTCAGATGCTTTGTTTGCTTCTTCAAACAAGGGCCGATGGAAACCCTCGAGGTGAACATCGGGTGCATCTTCAGGCTTACCAGACTCTGATTCAGCACTCACCTCCCGAGGACCCAGCGTTCTATACTTTCATTACTGAGTTCTTCCAGTACCACATCTTCGCCGACGATCTATTCTGGCATCCTGAAAACATGACAGCTCGATTGTCGTCTGAAGACTGGGAGCCTTTGGCGCCGATACAGCCACCTCGATTGTTGGGCGTCGGCGACGGCCTCTTCCAGTACCTTTCTCAGATCACGACTATTCGAAACACGATCAGAGCCAACATGTCAGCCGGCGTGGACCCCGTGGTAGACTACACCAGCTTGTATCAGGCTGCTGAGATCGATGCAGCCATTCGCGAGTGGACACCGAACTGGCCATGGGGCGACAGCCGTGATCGAGTTGGACTACTCTACAAGCAGATGATGTGGGTATATCTGTTCCGAACCATCTACCCGCCTTCAGTCTCGTCGATGCGGCGCTCGACGTTTAGTACATTGCCTATTTCAACCGCACCAACCGCTGCACCACCACTGCTGCCACCTAGACGGGCTTCCATGATGGCGACAGTATCAAGGAGTGGCGCCAGTGGGGCCGAGGACGTCCACATGGCGAACAGTTGTCCAACGTCACGCAATCCTTCGAGGACCAATTCTATGCATGAACAGGACTCATCATCATGCCAAGAGAGAGCATCTTCACCGCCACCAAATCGAAGACCCGCATATCATGACCGAAGAATCACCCTCGCCGTTGAAGAGTCTCTTACTATCCTCGAATCGTTTAAGCCTTCCGACCCTTCCCAGACTCTGTTGCTCATTCCTTGCCTCGTTATCGGCACTGCATGCTTTGAGCAAGCCCAACAGGAACGTATCCGCACCGCGATCAGAGCTGTTCGCGGGTATACAGGCCTCCGCAACTGCGAGCGCGTTATGGAACTCCTTGAGAAGGTATGGGCCTGCATGGAACAGGGTGACTGGGTCTCTGTATGGGACTGGCAAGGCGTCGCCCGCCGAATGCGTCTTGACTTCTCTTGCGCATGATTTTACGCGACAACATGCGAGAAACCGGCATGTTCGGTTCAACCTTATCATACACCACAACACTGGCAGTCTTGAAGACTGTTAGGCCATATTATGGTCCCTTACTTATACATATCATGTCTTTCGTCCGCCAAGGCTATGAGAGTATACCAGTCTGCCATCGTGGCTGCTTTCCATTACCGCAGCCCCGAAGTCCCTGGAGCATTTCGAGAACGCCCGGAGGAACAGCATGAATATATTTCCGAGGCGGGCGTTGGAGGCAGATGAGTTTCCTGTGCTTCGGAATTCACGTTCAGATGGTTATATTACGAATTCATCATGGATGCATTACGAGTAAAGAATCACGATCGGTCCGGGATTAGCAACCCCCAAGGGTCATCCCTCTTTCACAACTGGCCCATGCCTAATTTGTTTGAACATTTTGCATCGCATTTTCCAGGGCGTACTGGTTCTACAAGCCCATTTGAAGGCTGGACCAATCAATTTGATGAGACTATGGCGTTTATTTTTGGTATTGGGTGCATTTCTTTTACAGGACGAGTCATGACCATGAGGCAGACAGCGAAGAGGGTTATGGAAAGGCACGTCTTTCTACTATTTTGGTTTCATGATAGCTGTCATACGAAGTACACGAAGGAAGCATGGACATGCCCTCTAGGGCGAATAGATAGGAGCATCATATTTAGAGGCCAGTTACCAAAGGCATGCTAGAATGACAGCATGCCTTGACTTGGGTCACAATAGCATGGCAGCACCAGGTTCGATGTTGAGCTTGGTGCATCGGCACACTTTTCAATATCCCGTCTCTGATCTATCATGACCACATTGCATATAGATTATGGTCAATTGTTATACGAAGAATGTTTATACTATGGTCAATAGCTGCACGAATAATGTTTATACAGAACAGATGAACGTTTGGGTCAAGTTACCTAGTGATCATGGTGACATTCTGGAGGCACATTGACAAAGTCCCGATGTTAGCAGTCGAAAATAAAACCGACAAAACAGCGATGTGCATACATGTAATCTAGACAATAAGACAAAACCTTGAGGTGATTGACGCAATATGAGAAATACATCATAGGCCTCAGATTTTGGCGACAACGTCCTCGGTCACATACTGAAAACCATCCAGCCATTCCGGTCGGTGCCTCACCGACCGTACTCTTTTCATATCGTCATTTCCTCAATCATCACGCTTCTCGCCCTCAAAATAGAACTTTCCCAACGGCTCATCACCCCGCCCAGGGCCTACGAGGCCAGACGAAGGGGCCCTTGTCTCGCCTCTGTCCAACCTCTGTACGATCCTCTCCGCTGCCTCTTGAGCAGCAGCAGTATGTGTTTGAGGTTGTGACGCAGAGACAGGACCCCGGAAGGTAGTGTCGACAAAAGAGTCGTTCTCTGGCGTCTGTCCCGGGTTCGGATCGGTTGCGACACCGTCCATCATGCGGGCATCTCGGCGCTCCTGTAGGGCAGACGCACTCACAGGTGTATCACCGCCCATGTGGATATCACGCTCGCGTCGAGCATCGCTAAGCCCCGAATTGGTTCTCTCCAGACCCCAAGCTTGGGGAGCTGGTCGACGATGGTAGATAGGTCCAGATACGGTACTCCCTGCGCCCTCCCCAAAGCCCACAAGAGAGGCAGAGCCATCATCGCTCATGCGATCATCATATCCACCAACAGAGCGAGCCCTAGCACCATCTAGGTCCTCATCCATCGCATCAGGATAGCCACCCATGCTTGTAACCGACCCAGCTTCACGGTAGTTCGTATCGGTGCTGAGCATGTCCTCGTCGTGGTCGCCGCCAGTCGTCCGCGCATCATCGCCATCGCCAACATGACTCTCAGTAGCACTGGCCGTTCCGACGGTGCTCATCTTGGTCACGGCAACTGGCTGGCCATTGCTGTCGAAATATGCAGGGGTCAAGTGCTGTGTAGCAGGGAAGTTGGGTGGAAACCCAGTTGTAGAGGTCGGCGTGGTCTGAGGTGAGGCGGACGATGCTCCTTGGGCGTTCCCTTGAGGAGGTGCGCGAAGAGTTGAGACTCGCTCGAGACCAGCAAGTCGAGAGATTCGATCGGCGCGTTCAGCCTCGAGGCTTTGAGTAGAAGGGTTGTGTTGGTGGCCGCGACTGAGAGGGCCCTGGGGGAAGTGGCCGCGATGGCCGTCCTTGATCGCAGTGGTAGAAAGGGCGGAAAGAGAGGTAGTGGTGCTTGTAGGAGTGCCGCTGAGACGAACAACGACGTCAGTGGACAATATTCAAATAGGACAAGGCCATTGCATTCAATGAAAGGAAAGGCTTCGTTGGGAGGAGTAAGGAAGAACACACGGCATCTCAGAGGGGGTCTCTGGTCTGGAGCCCGGAGTCGGGAGGTTGATAAAGGTTGGGGGTTGGGTCTGCGCCATGATGATGGTGGATCGATTCGGTAGGGCAATGGAAGTTGTATTTGTTCGAGGGCTTCGACTCGAATGATGTCAAAGATTGGAAGTGAGGTTGTGGTGATACGAGACACCGTCAGGCAGGTATCGAGTCGAGGGTTCGCCGTCTACGGCGGCTCAGGAAGTCGGGCGTCTGATTAGTATCAGGTCAGGCAGGAAATGCGCTGAAAGGAATCGTATGATGCGATGGTGGATGGAGACTGGATAAAATAAGTGCCCCTTGGGTATCGGCGATTTGTGTAGGAAGAAGGAAAAGAAATGGATGGGAGATGAAAGACGGGCGAAAGTGTATTATCGCAAGTTCAGCTTCGTCGTGTTGGTTGGGCAAGAGGAATGCAAGACATGCATGCTAGGTACAGTTAGCACAGTTTTAGGTAAGGTACCTACCTCAGGTACCTGAGGCCCGATACTGTACGTACTGCACTGTACTGTACTGCCCTCTGAGAAGCCTGCTGAAGCCCCCTACAGAACAGGCACAACAGGTGCTGGAGCCATGCTATTGGAAAGCTGGGCTCGGAAGAGAGGGGGAGGGGTCAAGTGATTGGGTGGACATGTGTGGATCATGACGTCAATTATAGATGCCGTGATTGGTTACATTTACGTGCCATTGGATCGGTACATTCGAATCGGGAATTGGACGATAAAGGACGATCACCTGGAGATTGATAGAGATAGATAAATAGTGAAGCGTTATATAAGAGTTATAGGTTCAGGTATCGAGAGAAAATAAGGTTGTTTGTTGTGATGTTCTAACTTCCAAGATTGATTCAGCTGAGACGGCTCTTGTATCAGATCATGCATGGTCCAGCTATGGAATGGTTCTCCTTGGGCTGGTATAGGTACCTCCTAGTTAGAACTGTAAGATGGTGCTCAAAAGAAAATCTTCTTTTATACGGAGAAAGACACGATTAGATACTCATATCAACAATATTACTCCAAATCAATGCTCTCCAAATCAAAGTATAAATCTAGGCAGATCTCCCCCATAAACCTCATCCCTTCTCAATCTCCCATCTTTTTTCCCGAAACAAAGCAACAACCTAACGACGAGGCTTGTCTGAGCGCCACAAACAGACGCGCTCCCAACTACCTGACCAGACCAAATTACAATCCCCGTTATCATTGACATTCCGTGTAGCGCCACAATCATGTGAAATAAAATGAGCCAAAAACCGTTCGACAACCAAAAGACCGCTTAGAGTAGAAATATCGCAGACAGGATTGAAATGTGCAATGGTTTCTACGAGCATGTGTCACATCATGTGTTCTCATAGGAGTGCCATACCGAGAGATGTGAGGCTGAGAACCAGAGATAGAACCACAACACCAGGAGTCATGGGCGAAGGAGAACCAGCGTTGATGTCGGGAATCGTGGTCTTGGGAGCAGGAGGATCCCAGGTGATTGTAGGACCGTCGGCCGAGGTTTGAGAAGCCTTTGAACCAGACTTGGTGTCGGTCTTTGTGTTCTTTTCATCCTTTCCACTCTTGCCTGTAGAAGTCGCAGAAGGCTCCGCTGTCGCGTCCGCGGTGTTGGACTCGTCAGCCGTTGCAGAGGCATTGTCATCGGTGGCCTTTGCCTTTTGGACGGCAGTGGTAGACTCGTCGTCCTTTGCGGCAATGACGCCGGTGAGGAGGACGGCGATGGGGAGGACGTGCTTTGAGAAACGCATCTTGTCCGAGTATTAGAGTGGTATGCAAAGTGGTCAAGATCGATGGAGAGTCGTGTTCGGGTGAGTCGATCAGTGGAGGGAATAGGGGACCCCAAGACAACGATCGAATATGTAATAGAAAGTGATCTGTGATGGAAGGCAAGCGACAGACTTGAGATAACGATGGTCGATAACGAAAGTGAGCACCCAAGAAGGAATTAGTCAAGGCGTAGTAAGGATGCAGGGAGAAAAGAAAGACGAGACAATCAAGACGATGTGAGAAACCAGGGGAATGGGAAGATCCTGTAGGCTCTGTTAAGCCTCCGTTTTTCGACGCTAGCCCAAGCCTGAGCACCTAAATTTGGAAACAAGGGTCCGCTAGTGCAAGTCCACAGCGATCCTGGGGTGCTGTATTCCACTGAGGATGGTAACCTCTGTTTTTGGGTGGCCTCTTGAAGAGGAAGGGAAACTGGATGTTTGTGGCAAAGGCGTTAGTAGGTGGGTGTTTATTTCGTTGTTTATTTACATCTGGTATAGAACGTTACTAAAAACGATAACGGTCGAGGTAATAATATTAAGGCCCTAATCTATACAAAACGTCCGGTCATATATATAATCCGGCACCTATACTAAAATTAAAGCTATACCTAAAAGAGCAGCTTTTAGTAATAAATTAACTATTTAA
>JABFFJ010000105.1:0-75792 GCA_013623715.1 Fusarium verrucosum
TAATCCGCCCCTCACTGGCTTGTCTATGGGAGATCGGACGGGATCCCGAATTCTGAACAGTGGGTATGGTCGTATGTGCTGGGATCAATGTTGGTTGTGTTTATTTCTCTTCTGCATACGCCGAGTCACAAGACTCTTAACCTGTTCATGAGCTTGTCAATCCGAAAACCCGTTACGTTCACAGATGGATATGGCACGAACAGATATCTGTCATGCCAAGTCCACCTGCTAAAACGATATGGCAACCCTGTTCAAGAGAACATACTATGATTTTGACTGTGTTTTTATGAAAGCCATACTGCGTGTTCGGGATGTAGAATTTTAGGATAGACTTACTCTCTTACCTCAAGTATATATAAAGGGAGTTTTCATTGCACATTCTACCTTAATTCCTCTCTAGTCAACGAAGAAAACTCAAAAACGAACACATACGAGATACTAAAAGTACAGTATATCCACCAAGTACATTTCATCATAGGATCTCTGTCCCTCTCTACTCACTTTTATCCTTTCCCACCACAACAGCAAAGTGATCAACTCGCAACAAACACACAAACAGCCTGGCTCCCTACAATTCTTACTACTCGCATAACCATCATAAACATGTCATCTCACCCTGAAGCCTCGTCCTCTACACCCCATAACAATCCTTACCTACCCCCCGAACTTTCACTTCGAATCATCTCAGAGTCGGAAGAGACGACGTGTTGTCTTATCAACCACCTCTCCCAGGGTCTTTTGAAGTGTGAAGGTCTCCAAGACTTCACAACTGTCATCTACACCCGTGGTGAGAAGTTGGAAGATGACAAGTACGCTCCCGGGTCGATGGAAACTATCCCATTGCAACATCGATGTATTTTTAGGACTATAAGAACCGGCGATGCCGCTCTTCCTTTGGAATCTTACAGGTCTGCTCCTGACAGCTTTGCTTATGAGCTGGAGGCGAGACATTTAACCCAGCGCATCAATGTCGTGGACATCCGTTTAAGACCAGACTATATACACAAGATAATCTTTTTGAAACGGAGGTATGGAGGAGACCCTCGTGGAGGGCAGCGCGTGCTGGAAGATGACATAAGTCGGCACACTCTTCTGGATAAGAAAGTCCTCAGGACTGTTCCACTTCACGTTAGTGACGAGGACGAGAACTTCGCAGGAGCCTGCGGCATATCAATAGCTAATCACCTAGCTGCAGACCGGACATTGCGCCCTGGGGACGCCAAGCCAGCGTGCGACAAGATTCGACATCTGATGCTGCGATCCATGCCCCTGAAGATTGAAGACTGGCAATTCTTTCGCAGAAGTCTGCGGCACTACACTGACGATGACTATGAACCATGGGAGTGGCAGGACTCTTTGAAGTATCATGAAGATGGAGCCATGCTGACCGGTCTTGATCTCGACTGGCAAAACCTCTCGAATCTCGAAACTCTTTGTGTCGACTTACGACACCCCATGCAGGGAAATAGATACTGCCGTCTTGTACTAGAACGTTTGGCTCAGAGCATGAAGGGTTGTCTGCAGTTAAAGACGCTGATACTCCTCGGAGTGCCGTGCCTGGCAGGTTTAGATCGGGTAAGCCCTGGTGGTGAGACAGGCAAGGAATACTGGATTTCCCAGCTTGAAGACCCCTCAAGCTTCGTGGCGCAGCGTTCTGATTCCAATGGGAAGATTAGCTGGATTCACATCTTCAAGGATTGTGTGAGACCCGGTGGCCAGATCCATTTCATTGACGATCTTCGACCAGGGTCTGCACATTGGCCTGGTGCAGTCAATCATATTGAAGAGCTTGATGATTGATTGCGTGTTGGATTTCTTTCCTTCGGTTGGTGATTTTTGCGGCGAAATATCTTGCAAGATAGACAGAATTTAGAAAGAAAAGGAGAATGAAGAATTTTCAGGATTTAGGATTTATGAGCTTTTGTTTTCTATGGACCAAGAAAATATAATTATATTCGTGATCTCTTCCTATTTGGAAACCACTAAAATATCTTTCCATATATAAGAAATGCATCGATCTTGTTCATGAGATTTAGAAGACCTTCATATGCTTGGGTATATCATCACTTTCGAGTTCCAAAAATGATAAAGTTAGCTATCTCTATGATGCGATTCATCATGCCCCAAGAAGCGTTAGCAGAGTTTGACTTACGAAATATGGCGATAGTGATTTGTACGTCACATTGATTCGAAACATAGACAGCTAGTAGACTTAGATTGATCAAGGAAACATACCATTTTTGGATCGAAGCGGGAATTGCTGTTTTCAACACATCCGACCATTAATAGTAAGACATAGCTTACGGGGTTTTCTGTTCTCCGTGATGACCCCCAAGTTGAACCTGATGTGATGTAGGCTTACACGGGTTCGTATACAATTTACGAAGAGGCAACTCGAGCACAGCCTTCCTTTGGAACTTCAGGTCGAATGTTGTAACCTTTTGTGAACCACTGCAAAGGCGGAATTGTTATTGCAAATGCCAGGTTGTTCTATTACACAGCCACTCCTGCGGTGTCCGAAGGGAACCTCCATAGGACCGAGTCTTTGTTATCGGGCCATGGCAGTGCCGGGATCTCACGATTATATGCAAACGAAACCGAGATGTTCCCAAAATGGAAACATCCGAATATTAGGACCGGTAGGGCTGCGCAGAATACTACCTATATAGTGCATCTGCTGATGAACAAAGCTTGGCAGATTCGCTTATTATCTCACAATGCACAGTGACCTTTTCCTTCAGAAGATGACAACATTGTGCATCGGATGATCTCTCGCATAATATCAAGGAAGCTAAATAGGTATGACGTGGTGAGTGACACAGGTTACCTTGTTGAATCTTGAGTGATAAACGAACATCTTTCAGCTTACACTGCCAAGAAGTAAGCTCGTATCTGAAGCCTGAGCCATGCCAAGTTTATTTATCCGTAGGCGATTCAGGATAGTTATCCCGAGTGACCGAATATATTCGGTCAGGAGGAATTCGACCCTCCAGACCCTGAAGCTGTGCCTTGCAGGTGCAGATTCGCGAAAGACCCCTGGCAGCCCCTAACCTAACATGGAGGAGCACTCTCTTGGCCCGTTAGCCACTCAGCTGGGTAAATTGGACACGGCGTAGCCATTGACCTATGAGAAGGGATCAAATCAGGCTGTGAGACTCTGGCCTAAACAATTAAACATGCAGAAGATGAAGTCTATGGGAATTGTGCATTTTTGTACAGGATCAGTCAGTGCGGCTGTACTTCTACCTCGCCAAGAAGAGTCGGTCTCAATAGACGAACGCTTGAGAATGAGATAACGTTGAGATGCTGTAGATCCAAGTGTCGATCGGCTCAATCCACAACTGAAACCCGCGTATGAATTTCGTCGAATTTTGTAATTTGACTAAGAAAAACGTCTGGGTCGGAGCCTTGCCTGAAGAAGTGAAGATGGATGATGATATGATCTTGAGCGCGCGCCGCCCTTGGCTTCTATTACGTTAACCTGAACCACCCGATGGACGCCAACGGAGTGCTAATTTGGATTCTGTGCGCTGCAATTGGCTGAAAACTCATGTCCGTAGGCTATCGATTTTTCACCGCGACAACCCCAACGGAGCTGGAGATGGCCGCATGCCGAGGCACCTGTAACAGGCGGAACTGAAAGCTGATCTGACCATAGCTCGGGGTCGAGATGTCGATGCTGATGAGATCGTCAATTTGCGTGATTTGGTCGGTAAGTACGGAGCAATCGATCGGCATTACATGAGTGACAGTCTGCGAGGGGAATGGCAAGCTGAGGGCTGCTGGCGACAGAGGGAGAAACCAAGGTTGATTAAATAATAATTGAATTCTCCCTCTAATATTTAGAATAACTTACTACGTAGCAATTGGTACTCTACAATGAGTGATTTGTTTTTACGCGGAGGTTTATCTGAATTGCCCCTTACCTGAATCGCATCAAAGTTCAGCCAAAAGCGCTAAAGAAGCGCCATAGCCGTACATGTGGCAATTCCGTGCCGAATGACAGTTGAAGCATGCATGCATTACTGTGTACCCCTGCCTGAATGTCCCCTGAACCTGGACGCTAATCAAGGGTTCATATCTAGCCCACTTCTTGGCTCCAAATCTTCAACCCTCGCCAATTTCACTCACTCTTTAACCGACCCGACCCTTGGCGCTGAACCGGCGTTGCCTATCCCAGCAAAGATGAGCACTTCACCCATTCTGGCCTTTGGGCGAAGACTCCAATTTCCCAGACACGACCTCGATTTAGAAGCCCAAACCCACAGACCCTCGGCGGCCTGGAAGCACCCATTCAAGCTCTTTGGACAAAGTAAGCTAGTTTTTCGTCACTCTCGATAGCCCTGCCAATAGTTTGCGCTGGTCAACGCAAGGGGGACAAGGATTTTACACTGCATCACACAGCCCGTCCATCTCCATCATTGAACAGCACGTTCTAGACACTGCACGATATCCGCATTCCTTCAATTAGGCATATTTTTCTTTCCTTCTTTAGCATCACGCCCCAATGCGGTCCCGCTCTGCAAATCACTCCTGGCTAGAATGTGACCGTGATAGTTTAACGGTCTGGACCCCGGAGGTTTCCAGAGGTTAACTTTGTAAATTGCCCGGTTTTATTTCCCTTGAAATACGAGTTCTAGCAACCCTAAAAGCACAAGCCTGCTCTTCTTGATATTGGACTACTCCACTTCAGGCTCGTTCCCGTGTGTCATTTCTCCTTGATTGCTCATAAAGCCATTGTTGCCTGTATCTTGTCTTTGCGTGGTCGTGGGCGTCCTCGACACCCATCTAGACTATACGCCACCAATCTACCCTCCTACTTTATTTCCTCCTCCCTCTCGACCTCCCCTTCACGCAAGAGCATACTGCCCAAGATGCGATTGTTAACAAATATGGCAGCTCTCATGAGGAATAGGGTGGTCCTCCTCATCTTCACAATCTACCTGGTGTCGTACCTCATGATAACTGCTTCAGCCGCGCCACACGAGAGAGCAGACATCCCCACCACATATGATGTAGTCATCTACGGCAACACAGTCGCCGCCATAGCAGCTGCTGTTCAGACGAAGCGTATGAAGAAGAGTGTCGCTATCGTTTTCCCTGGCAGCACGCTGGGCGGCCTAACATCATCGGGCCTTGGTTGGACAGACTCCAAGAATGGAAACTCCATCGGCGGCATTGCGAGAGAGTTTTATGGCAAGGTTTATACCTATTACCAGCAGAGCAGTGTATGGAAACAAGAGACGCGCTCATCATACCTTGGACGAAGGATTGGTGCTCAGCCTGGCCCTGCTATCGATGAGGGCAAGAAGGTTCAGTGGACCTTTGAGCCCAAGGCTGCCGAGGCCATTCTGGAGAAGTGGATGAAGGATGGAAAGGTTCCCATCTTCCGCAACCAACCCATTGACCGATCCAGCGGCGGCGTCACCAAGAAGAATGGCCAAATTGCATCTTTCAAGACACTCAAGGGAGATGTCTTCAGAGGAAAGATGTTCATCGACGCCAGCTACGAAGGTGATCTCATGGAGGCAGCAGGCATCTCACATCGCACCGGCCGCGAGAGCATAGAAGATTACAACGAATCTGCAGCTGGCTTTCGACCTGGTGGAACTGATCAACTATCCAAGGTTAATCCTTACAAGAAGAAGGGTGATTCGCGCAGTGGTCTCATTACCGGCGTTGGACGAGTTGTCTCGGACGCCAATTCGATAAAAGGCCGAGGCGATGACTATCGTCTTCAATCCTACAACTTCCGCATGACTCTCACAAAAGAAACCGCCAACAAAGTCGCCTTCACAAAACCCGCCGATTATGATGAGTCTCGATATGAATTGCTCTTCCGCTACTACGAGACGGGTTACACCGGAACCCCCTTCACTAGCCAGCTCATGCCCAACATCAAGACTGACAGCAACGCCCAAGGTCAGGTCAGCACTGATATGATTGGCGGCAACTACGACGACAATGGTAACTACGCCACGTGGTCGTATGAGAAGCGCAGACAGATCTTTCAAGAGCACAAGTCTTATACACAAGGCTTCTTCTGGGCGATGGCCAACCATCCTCGCATTCCCAAGTCTCTGCGCGATAGGGTTGCTCAGTGGGGATATGCCAAGGACGAGTATGTCAAGAATGGCAACTGGCCGTACGAGATTTACATCCGAGAAGGACGACGTATGAACGGCGTTTATACCATGAGACAAAACGATATTCAGTCTCCCACACCAAGATCAAATAGCATTGGCAAAGGTGCTTACACCTTAGATGTCCACCAAGTTGAACGAGTTGTGATCAATGGCGAGATCCGCGATGAGGGCAAGGTTCACATTGCCACTCCAGGCCCCTTCAACATTCCTTATACCTCTTTGATACCCAAGGCAACCGACGCAACAAACTTCCTCAACCCCGTCACCATGAGTGCTACACATATTGCCTACTCTGCCATCCGCATGGAACCTACATATATGGTCATGGGCCAGAGTGCTGCGACTGCAGCATGTCTTGCCATAGACCAAGGCGTCAGCGTCCAAGACGTGGATATCAACAAATTAATTGCACGACTCAAGGCGGACAAGCAGGTTCTTTGATAGACTTTAGCGTTTTCTGATACCAATTTTGCTTAATTAATATCTTGTAATATGTTCATGCAATGAATCGCAGTTACTAAATGTGACACGTTTTTAATGTGAGGTTGATATTGGTTGATGCGCCACCCCCTGACGGCGCTGCCGAACTTAAAAACGCCTCTGACGATCTTTCATTTATCAAAGTTCTTTGAGCCGAATTCTGCAATGCGGATCACCGATTAGGGCCCTGATCTATACGAAACGTCCAGATACAGATTCGATCCGGCAGATAATCAGGCTTGCCTAATAGGGTTATTCTAGCTTATGGAAGTACCCTTCCTTTATAGGGTTAATTATATAATATAGCTTTTTAGCCTTAGGACTAAAATAGCTAAAAAACCAGATATAAGATAGATATAATAAAAGCTAGATATAAAAGTAGGTTAAAATAACTGTTTATTAGCCTGCTAGATATCGAGCTAGAAGATTAATAAATATCCAGTTAATTCAATCTATATATATAATCTAGTTAAAGATATATAACTAGTATCGGTACCTAGGATTTTATATAAGCCCTTTTGAGGTCACTTTTATAGGTCTGCCAGATTGTATCGATGTCCGGACGTTTCGTATAGATCAGGGCCTAGGTGCATAATGCGGCACTAAGAATGGTATGCCTAATTTAAGTTTGGATGGATTCAGTCCAAGCTTCCAGCGAGGTAACAGAATATTCATTGACGAAGGGATTATGAAGTGAGATAAGATGCGGTAACCTGAAAGAATATACAAAGAGGTCAAGTGAAATGAATATTCCCATAAAAGCATTGTTTCCAGTCACCCAGCATATCTTCCATTGTTATCACCAGTGAACCCTCACGATTCCATGACTTCGCTTCGCGGATGATATCTAACCATCAGCTTCGGCTTGTGCCAGGCAATATACATCCTCGCCCCCGAGAGCCAGTCAAGATCTTTATTGACGAGCTCCCAATCATAAGCCCATACCATTGCAGCGAGTGTAATTCTGACCTCGAGATAGGCAAGGTTTATACCTATGCACGCGCGAGGGCCAAGAGAGAAAGGACGACTGGCATCTTTTCGATCGCCAAAGCCCTCTCCAATCCATCGCTCTGGTATGAACTCTTCTGGACGAGTGAAGTTGCGCTCATCATGTGTCGTAACCCAACCATCAACAGATACGACAGTGCCTTTTGGAACGTAGTGTCCATCAATGATGGCTCCAGGGCATACCCGCGGTAAACCATACGGGACGGGGG
Source organism: Fusarium verrucosum (assembly GCA_013623715.1). Taxonomy (NCBI): domain Eukaryota; kingdom Fungi; phylum Ascomycota; class Sordariomycetes; order Hypocreales; family Nectriaceae; genus Fusarium; species Fusarium verrucosum. The sequence goes on from JABFFJ010000105.1 coordinate 7,844, forward strand.
GAAATATGCGAAGGACTTCCTCAATGACTGCGTTGAGGTATTCGAGCTGATTCACCGAGTCTCCAACAATCTCATTCCTTGAAGAGAAGGCCGAGCGAACCTCTGCTTGAAGTTTTGCCATCTTGCCAGGATGCCGGAGTAAATAATACATAGCAGAAGGCAGGAAAGTCGCCACCGTCTCAGACCCTGCTAGAATCAGAACCTTGGCTTGTTCTCTCAGGTAAATCATGTCAAGATCATCACTCCCTTTCTGGAGAATGTGCGCGAAGAAGTCTTCACGGTCTCGGGAATTCCCCATCTGAATCCGCCTCTTGATCAACTCGACTGTTTTCCTGTCGTGGCTGTCTATCTTTTCTTTGAGATTCTTTGGCATCAAATAAAGGAGGAGGGTTATGGGTATTTTGAAGCGGTTGACAACAGGGAGTAGTGAGTGTCTATCAAGGAAGTCCAATAAGCAAGAAACCCATTCATCTGGTTTCCACTTGGCAAGGGAGCCAAAGGATTCACCGAATGTCAGGTCGGCTTGGGATTGGTTAGTGAACATGAAATGAGCTGTCTCGATGGTGCCTCTTACCGATGATCTCAAAACTTAGCCATTCAGAGATATGTGACATGTCCGCTCCCTCGGTCTCTGGCCCTGCATTCTGACCCAAGCCTTTTAAAAGTAAGCTCACCTGGGTCTGAATGGACTCTTCATTGTCCCGTAAAGCCTTAGCACTGAACCCATATGAGAGAGACTTTCGCTGGAGGCGATGCTCTAGAGGGTCAAGAACCCAGGCAATGCCAGGTCGCCCCGCTCTAGGATCCTGGGCATAGAACGTGTCGCTTTTGAGAAACAAAGCTTTATCGTTGGAGACGTGGTTGTAGATGTCTTTCAGTGCATCTGGAGATGCGAAGCTGAGTTCATTGGTGGCAATTCGAACGACATCGCCATACTCGCGGTGCGCTTGAGTCAAATATCGATAATAGTAGCCACTACTCCAAGCTCGTACGTGCCAGAACTGTAGTTATGTGTTAGTGCTGAAGACGTGGATAGGTATCCGGGCAGTTGACTTTACCTCACTGCATGCTGCCAACTTGGGTCCTGGGAACTTGGCTAGAGGGTGAAAGTAACATCTGTAGATGATGACACCGATGATCCAAAGCACTGACTGATTTCATGCACAATTTAGTAAGTGTTCTATGACCTCGGATCTGACTCAGCTTACAGCAGCAGAAAGAGATATGAATCCGTGAAGAACCAAGTTGTTCATTATAGGTAACTGACGATAGGCCACAGAGGAGGACTTGTTGGGTTGGTGTGAAGGAAGTGTTGGCAGCTCAAAGGAATTATGACTAAATACTAGATATATATGTCGACAACCTCGAACTATGGCGTTTACGTGTGTCGCCGAATATGATTAGCCTGTGTGACGTCGTTATAGTGGGTGCATAAAGGGTGCAAACATGCATCATGCGGCTTAATCAGGTTTCACTAACGGTGAGCCAAAGCCAGCGATGCAGCCTCTTCGGAGAAAAGACCAAGCAAGACATTTGGCGAAGATGTAAGATTCCAGCATGTTGGTTCTATTCGAATAACTAGTTTTATGGATTAACTTTGTTGGTCGCGAGAAACCTTAAGCTCTGAACATCAGTAGCATCTCATTTTGGAATTCTCTCGAGATCGAGACTGTCAGCGTGGGTTACTTGGTAAATACGATGGCCTCAATATCATCTCAGAAACGTTTCCTATTTTGGTATATTGTATGTCAGTATGATAACGCCAAGGGTTCTCTTGTACGATTGGAGTAGAAGGTTTCCCTTCTTGATCTCTATCCAGGTACAGGTGAATGAGCTGGCAGCCTCATCACTGCGGGGTTAACTTTCTTGTCATAACACCTTCATGTTGGTCTGCTATACTAAAAAGCAAACAAAATCATGAATAACACAATGATCGAATGATATGCGAGTGAGACTTATTAGCGTCCAGTCCTAGGACCTTTGGCTCCATGCATGTCTCACCCATCCTAGAAATGGAGGGGCGTTTAGCTCTTCTTCAGCTGAATTGTTTTCGGACCATTTCCCACGAGCTGGAAACTTAGTTGGGCGCACATAAGATTCCTCCCACCAACAGAGCTTGGCATCTGATTTTGATAGGCTATCAAGACGCCAAAGAGACAACGGAAGCGCTGCCTGCTTGAGGGCCACCTATTGAGAGTGCTCGATTACGTTTTTGTCGAATCACATGCATTAGTAGTGTGATTGGGTTGTTCTTTGGGGAGCACTTTTGGTGATTATGGATGAGTCGTCCGAATTAGATGGATAGCTGTGATATGGTTGTCTGCATGTACGAGATGCGATTATAACCTTAATATCATATCTGGAATGAATACTACCCAACGCCATTTGGATATCACATCCTTGTCTTTGTCGCCAAATAGGTAATTGGTAAGAGTACGAGGTAGTTTCCTCAGCTAACATTCCATTGGATCGCGCAGGTATTCTCCCGTTCCGTGTCATACAACCAACACTAACTTCATATTGAGATCAGTTTTAGCTTCTCGCGAATGTTATTCGAGTTGAACCAGAGTATAGCACTCATTTTCAGTGATGTTGTTTAGATATTGAGATATTAAAATTGTATTGCCATACTTGGGGACATGAAAAGGCTTCTGTCGAGACAAAAATGGTGCGTGGCAATGTGAAAAGGCAAAATACCCCACCAACATCAACATCAGAACTTCCAACCAACACCGCGATATCCAATATTACTTCTGGACTCATCTTCTCCAACACAACGTCATCACCATTTTGCCGGACCTCATAGGAGAACAAGAGATCGACCGATACAGATCTTGTTCACTCACTATCAATCATATACTATCCGTCTTTATAAAATTCTGCCCATCTTAAATGCCGCAACACGCTCAATCATCAACGCCAACTGTTCACGGCGTGAACGTCAGCCGAAAACTACAATGTGCCCATTGGTCATCAGACCTTGACATAATTGCTATCCGGCACAAATGTTGCTCGGAATACTACGCCTGCATAAGTTGCCATGACGAATTGGCAGGGCATTCTCCTCAAGTCTGGCCCAAGTCAGAGCAGCAAGAGCTGGCAGTTTTGTGCGGCAACTGTCACCTTGAACTTAGCATCGCAGAATATCTCGGAAGCAATAATCAATGCCCACGATGCAATTCTGGTTTTAACCCAGGGTGCAGAAAGCACTATGACATGTATTTTGAGGTATAGGAGGCTGGGTCTTGGACTATAAACAAAGCTATTGGCGACATCTATGTACTCTGACTTAAACGAGCCACTATTCATGAGATGTAAGAATCCAGCACAGCGATTCTAGAAACCAGTGATCCAGGATATATGCTAATGTATCTATCTAATCAGCATAAGAGTAGGCTGTCTCGCTCGAAGTATCCGTCGAATATGATCTCTTCTGGGAACCTCAGTTGCCATGTCTTATTAGTAAGCGGGTTTAGCTCAGTTGGGAGAGCGTCAGACTGAAGTTAAACTTCAATCATTGTCAATCGATATCTGAAGGTCGTGTGTTCGATCCACACAAACCGCAAGCTCCTATTTTTGCTTCTCATATATGCTTATGATTATATATTATCTTCCTGAAGTTCTTGTTTTTTCTTCCATAGCTGGTTTTAAAACTCGGTGTGGCAGTGAGTCAAACCGCGGCATTTGTCATAAGTTTTGTACAGCCAGAGAGCCCAGTAAAAAAGAGGTTCAAGCCTCGTTTACGCCAACACTTAAACATACACAACCACTTTCAAAACATACACAAATAGGTACCCACACCACCTTCTACTAACAATACAGGGGATATTCCAAGACCCTGATCCTAGCCCTAAGACCTAGCCCTAGCCCCTAGCCCTAATCCTAACCTGCGGCTACGCCTACAACTAGCCCTAATCCTAACCTTCCTTTTTTCCTTATTTTTCTAGCTATTTTATAGCTAGAAAAATAAGGAAAAAAGGAAATAGGGGCTGTTAAGAGGAGACTTCGGCGGTGGGGCCACAGTGCTCCTTGCACTGTAACTCACCGTGTCCCGCTTTTAGCCGCGATTTTAGGGCTTCTTATTGGCTCTAATCCCTGTAATGTTTGTGTATGTTTTGAAAGTGGTTGTGTATGTTTAAGCATTGCGTTTACGCAGAGAGTGGTTTGCTTCTCCACTGGGAAGACCAAGGAGATTACATGTCTCCACTTGAAGAAAGAACCGAGTTTTATCAGATCCTACACTTACGAGGACGACCAGTTCAGGAAATGGCCGATGCTATCGCTTCCCCTATATTACAGTCAAAGAAGCATCTTGCTACGTAATACGATTACTTATAGGATCAAGACCTGAGCCGAACCGCCAAGGTTACACCAGGAACAAGACCGTGTGGACCGATGTTGACACGAGCATATCTGATTGATTATCTGAAGGATCAGTGGGTTACTTTGCTTACGCCGAGGATCATGATCGACGGCTTCCGCTTCTGCCCTGCGGGATCTGTATCCCTGCAGCCAGCCTCCACTTCCATCACTTTTTATTCCGTACATCAACGCTGAATTTCCATTCGTGCCCATGGACTTTCTACAATCTCCTCTTTTCAATCAAGCAAAATCGGGCTTCTATCACGCTGGAGTCAAGATGAAGTCTCTCGTTGGGCCGCTACTCCTCGGCGCGTCGCGATTTGCTGCCGCGTCAAATGCCGCCCATGGTTCACTCACGGCACATGCGACCTCGTCGTTGAACTGGGCTCCTTGCGAACTTGATCTTCCTGATGCCGCCAAGGAGCTGCTAAAGGCTGGTGACTGCGCTACTATCAAGGTTCCTCTGGACTATACCAACCCTGACTCGGATAAGACGGTCGAGCTTCAATTGATTCGATACAACGCGACCAAGGAACCTTTCAAGGGCAGCGTTCTCTGGAATCCGGGTGGCCCGGGAATTTCTGGTATCGAGACTCTTGCATATCTTGGACAGGACTTTCGCGAGTGAGTTTGTTTGGGATCATGATAACGATGGGCTGACGCAGTTCTTAGCATTATGGGAGGCCATCACAACATCATCTCTTTTGATCCTCGGTATGTTTGATACCTTCCTGCTCATATGAACGACACTAATATTGCGCAGAGGTTCTGGCAGAACCATCCCATTTGCGTGCGGAAAAAATGCCACATCTGAGAAACTTTCCCGCCGCAGCCAAGGCGACCTTCCCCAGGCTGACCTCTGGGAATACGTGATGAACGAAGGCTGGCAGTCTATGCAAGAGATTGCCGAATTATGCTACGAGACCCAGAAAGAGCACGGCCGATTTCTCAGCACAGCTTTCACCGCCAGAGATATGATCAAGATCGTTGACGCTCTCGGCGAAGATGGAAAGCTGCGCTACTGGGGAATTTCTTACGGTACTATCCTCGGCCAGGTCGTCGCGTCCATGTTCCCGGATCGTATTGATCGACTTCTTCTTGACTCAAACTCGCTGGCTGATGCATACCTCACATCTACTGGTATTGGAGGCCCGCATGATGCTGAAAAGTCGCTGATGTATCTGTTTACCGAATGTGTTGAGCTTGGTACCAAGTACTGCAAATTGGCCAATTACTCTGGTAGCAGTACCACTGTTCAGGACTTGAGAAAAGCAACAGTTGATATCTTCGAGAAGTTGACTGAGATGACTGATCTTCCCGATGGTCTTTCACCCAAAGATTATCCCTATGCGGGCAACTCCATCTTGAAGCAGTTGAAGTTTGGCATCATGAACTTACTGACCAGCCCATTTTCGTACCCGTCCGTGGTTGAGCTGCTCTCATATGCATTTGAAGGAGACTTCAAGAAGGCTCTCAGCATCTACAAGGAGGACACATCTGAGTGGAACCTCGGCGTGGATTCCTTCAAGGGCATTGCTTGCTCCGAGTCTTCATTCCGTGTTAAGACTCCAGAGGACTTGTACTCCCTCTACCAGTCTCATCTAGCTGAGAGTTCCTTCGGAGATGCCATAGCGGCTGATTACATGGGCTGCGCTGCTTGGAAGTTTGATGCTGCCGAGGGTGTCGATACCAACACGCTTCGAAACGTCAAGACTAGTTTCCCAGTTCTCGTCGTCAACAATGCATATGACCCTGTCACTTCGCTTCGCCACGCGTGGCAAGTATCTTCTCGATTTAGAGACAGCCGAGTGTTGATAAATGAGGGTGTCGGTGTAAGTCTTCCTCTACTTTTCGGCGTTGCACGATTTTGAGCTAATGTTTGCGTCCAAAGCATGGAGTCACATCGCATGCGTCCAACTGTACCCTTGACGCTATTGCAGCTTACTTTGTTGATGGCACGCTTCCAAAGGTTGGTACCAAGTGCAAGCCCAACATGCCGGCTTTTGAGTATGCTCTTCAGAGAACATAGAGAGTTCATAGTCTAGAGTATGCTACAAGTTGAATTTATGGGATGGAAAGAAGTGTACAGATAGGTATTATAGGAGAGTCTGCCCACGTATCAAACAGTGGTTAATCATTTCTATGACACAAAATTAGCCAAATTAGCCTGTTCCCTGTCAATCATGAGTTTTCTCAATCTTCCATTCATGCATTAGAGGTTGTCGCTGGCTGTTTTACAGGCAGGTTGCGCTGGGGCCCGCTAATTTCTAGTAGCTAGCTGTTTCACAGTTGTCAACGATTGCCAGTCAAGAATATCCATCGATAAACGGTTGTTCAAAATTATTATATGCTTATCTAGTAATCTATAAGCTAATATGTATGCAAATTCTGATTCAGAATGAATTATTTGAAAGGTATCTTGAACAAAATCCTCGATCATGCAAGGGCTCGAAATGAATCACCTCGGATTCACCATTTAAAGCAGTTGTCGCAGCAAGTTGACAATGTTTCCAATGGGGCTAGAGAGTCTGCGCGACGCGTTGTTGGTGGTAGTGGATGAAGAAGGGTTGGGTGTAGATGCGGCGGTGCTGTCGCTCGTGCCGGTTGTAGAGGCTTCAGTCGTAGATGCAGATGTCTTGTCGGAAACAGTTGCAGAGGCAGCGGTGGACTCGGCAGAGGTCGATTCCTTCTCGCCATCGTAGTAGCCGGGAGTAAGTTTCACGCCCAGGTTGAGTACGCTATAAGCATCTTTTCCACCACAAGCTTCCATCGGGTATCCCTCACAAGGATAATCGCACTTCTTGTCGTCCACCAGCGCGTCTTTGGGTGGGTAATAATTAGTGCACGAGCACATATCCTTATGGATGATGGCCACCGTGTTCTTCAATCTCAAGCATTTCTGTCCACATGAACCAACGCTGATATCGTCAAGGGATATCGAGAAGAATTTGTTGCCTGGAAGCTTGCTGAAGCAGCCTTGAGATGTAATCTGGCCCATGGAGGGTTCAATGGCGGGGTTTTGGACCGCCTCCTTGGCCGCAGCCAAAGAAAGAAGAGAGAGAAGCGCGAATTTGGTGAAAGCCATGATTAACCAAGTTTGTCGTTTGTTGATAGAACCTGGGGACGACAGATCGAGTTGATGTCGGTGGATAAGGCGGTATTTATAAAATCAGACAGGCTGGTGGAGGACCCTAGGCACAGTTAAATTAACAACAGCTGTTGGTGCCAATTATGGTGACCCGCAGTTGCAGGTCGGCTATTTTTGAAACCTGAAGGATTTGCTACGCCTCTTTATCAATTATCATTACGAGGTATTAACATGGTATCTTTAAACCAGGTGACAGCTGTTAAAGACAGTTAAATACGACGTTATCGATAAGGCCGAGACTCTTCCTTCGGCGTATTCCAGAAAGATACGAATAAAAGGGGGCATTAACCACCGAGTATGAATCTTACGATTGTGTCGGCCAAGACTCGGCCAAGCAATGGTTTTCCGAAGTTCCGGTTTATGGAGCGGTCACGATCACGAGTGTCAGATTAAAGAACAACCATTCGTTAGGGCTTCGATATAAACATGCGACCCTGTATCACTAGAAGATAAAGAAGAGGTAGCAGGAGATGTAAGTTTGCTAGCTTTTCCGATATTTCGGAGGGAAGACACCCTTTCTAAAAAGTAATAATCACATGTTTTCGTATCACTCAATTGGTTGGCGGGTTTAGCTCAGTTGGGAGAGCGTCAGACTGAAGTCAAACTTCGGGAATCGTAATCTGAAGGTCGTGTGTTCGATCCACACAAACCGCAATCTTTATTTTTATTCTTCTCTCGTTTTGCTTTATATGTTGGTAGAAAATACCCTTTCTTCTTAATTCTTTTTCTTTTTTCTTTCCCTTTTTTTTCTTGCCCTACTCAGTCACTATGTATTCATTCTCTTTTTAACTTACTCTGTCTTGACTTTCTATTAAACCTGCCCTGTAGGGTATAACATGGCTTGTCTACGACATCGACGACCCTGACCAAGAGAACATTTCATGATATGCAAACATACAAGCCTCAATCAATCTTTGATCTATACTCTCACGAGAAATCATTCAATACAAACTGTATTTCTGTTGTGCTTGTTTTTATTTCCAGCGCGAATGCCGCGTAGCCCTCTATCCAGTTCTTAGGCGCCATCAAGATCTCCTAAACCTCATGCAACTTCCAATAACTCATCAATAACTCTGCCGGTATAGCCGTGTTGAGTAACTCTAAAGTTAAGCATCTTACGAGTCAATACGAGCCAAGAAAGATTCTCAATGACTTTGTTCTCTCAGCTTCAACCAATGTCCAGAAAAGAGACGCGCGTTGCGCTACACAAGCAGCCTCAATAAAAGGCGCAATGAATGCAACCAACATGCATGTCTCAGCTACAGGCTACAGCTTACATACTGTACATGTACAGTAGCACCAAAGTTCCGATATAAAGTTTTCCCGGCCTTCTAATGCCGAAGGATCCAAGATGGAAACACCAACATACGACAAGTGTAGCAGAATACGGTGACGCTCCTTTCTGGGGTAAATCCTTTGGTTTTCTGGGATAAATTTAACTGAAAGTTGTCGAAGGATTAACTGTAATTACGTCTTGTTGCAATTGACTCTTTGATGAGCCCAGTTTCGAGAACAAGCTAAACCGTCGCTGATCAGGTTAGTGAAAACCAAATCCAGCCCAACAAGCCACCCGCATCTCGCCCTGGCGATCGACGCGTACCCTCAAAAGATGAAGTCACGATGAATGAGACTGTCTTACAACAACTACCAAAAAAGATCAATTGAGTTCGTGGCATCGCCCAAACCTGCTAATCAAGATTCCGACAAGAGAGTAAATACAAGCCTTGAAGCTCGTCCCCAGCTCTCATACAGCGCACTGGCTTGGCTGCTTGGCCCTGGACTCGATCCTGAAACACTCTGGTAGTTTGCTGCATGATGACCTGAAAAGCTTCCAGAGCGTATGTACCTAGTAGGGCTGACGCTGACGAGGCGAAAATAATGCGGCTTTGACTTCATATACAAAGTTTAACGCCAAGGCGTCTGGCAATACGATGCACCCATCTAGCTGAAACTGACCAATAAAGCTTGTATCGAATGAATGCCATGATACCCGTAGCCTTGTTTTGACTCGAGTCAACAATGGGGATTGGTGTGATTCCAAGGTTCCAAATGGAACATACGCAATATCTAGAATTTGCCCCCTGCAACTCTTTCCAGATAGAATTACCGAACAAGTTCTCGGCGAGAAACCGTTGGCATTACTACGTATGTGTATCCCTCGGCCAGCCCTTTGGTCACTCCGATTCGACTGGTTAGCTCCGAGTTCTGCATGTACGATCTGCGACGCCGGTACCATTGAACCTTGAGTTTGTTTGGGCTTGAACCTTATGCGAATGGGATCGCCAGGTGCACGCGCATGCCCCGAGTTCCTCAAACGGCCGATCTCGCGTGGTGGCTCTGAATCAAGTGCTGATCATACCCTTCGTCTATTATTGGACCAGACAAGACACGATGTCTTCTCTATATAAGCTGACGAGTCCCCCAGCCTCCTTCAAGACCTTCCAGAGGCATTGAACTACTGTCGCTATCTTATAAAAGCCAGTCCCATAACATTCTGCATCTGTTACAGCATCTCAGACCGATCACCAAACGACCATCTACAAGGCAAACTTATCCTCAAACCGATTCAATATGAAGTCATTCTTCCTTTTCGCCACTGCGCTCCTGTCCTCCGCCGTCCTGGCACAGCAAGGTGGTGGTAGTGGCAGTGCTGGTGGTGCCGCCTCTCTTCTCCCCAAGTGCGCCGTAAGTTGAACCGACATGGCCAAAAAGTTAGAGTCCAAACTGACATCATTTAGCAACCATGCGCTCTGAAGGCCATCCAACAGAGCAAGTGTGGCACTCAGGATCCATCTTGCGTCTGCAAAGCCTCGGGTTTCGCTGAGGAGTTTGCCAAGTGCGTCGGCAGCAGCTGCAGCAAATCCGACGCTGCTTGTATGTCTCTATTCTTTTACTCACTGACTTGACAATGGTCTAATGCAACATGTATAGCTGCGATCTCTGCCGGCCTCAAACTTTGCCAGGCTGCCGGCGTTACCATCAGCAGTGGCACGGCCACCACCGCGGTGGTACCATCCACCACTGAACCTGTTGTTCCTCCCCCTGTTGTAAGTTCAACTCTTCCTCCATTCAAGGATCGTGTACTGACTGCATTCGAAGACACCCAATGGATCTCCTTACAATACACCAACTGCTCCCACCGCGCCCACTGCACCAACTGGTCCCGCGGGGACGCCCGTTCCAACTGCTGGTGCCAACTCGGTCAATGCTGGACTTGGGCTGGTCTGGGGCTCTCTTATGTTCTTGTTCGCTATGATGTAAGACGCTTGGGTAATTGGATAGGTTCTTTCTGGTCTCGAGGTTATCAAGGTTGCTGTAAAAATGTCATTGGATAATATACAAGCAAGATGGATGGTTATATAGGTACGCACAATAGTAATATATGGTTCTAAGGAGCAGGATACACTTTACTCATCTCTGCCCGACCGCATGCTACTCCCTCTCTCTTGATATTATGAACTTTCTGATATTTGCTCTTGCTTTCCTTGTTTTACGGTCTTTCATCATCAGTCTCCATCAAGGTCGTGTTCGGCTGGAATGATTTATCACGCTGGGTTGAGTGATTCACCATAACAAACAATACTCGATTTCAGAAAAACTGAAGAGGTCATGCCAGAGACTGTGCGGGTTTCAATGACGTGTTTGTTTGTTTGTTTGTTTCCCTGCACAAGACACGTCATTGTTTACCTATCTGTAACCAAGTGTCTGTGCCTATATTGCGACCTAGATGTATTATTTGTAGCTGAGAATTGTGGCTGAAAGTTTGGTCTTCCCACATCCTACATTAGTAACCAAATGTCTGTTTGTTATGATGCTATTTTCGTCCCCCCCTCAACACCTCACCCTTTCATCTCGCAAGTCACAGGGGCCACTTCACCACACTTTTCTTTTTCTGCACACGTCTTTGGCAACATGAATCGATATCGCGAGGCATCGATCCCTCGTTCTTCCAGCGCCACTCTTCGCATTGAGCCTAAAGAGGATGGGCGGAAAGGTGCTGCCTCAAGTGGTAAGAAGACTACCATCACCAAGACCACCAAGCCCCGGCGGGATGCTCCCGCTGTGATCCAAGTTCGAGGTACCACTGATAAGAATGAGCCTGTGAAGGATCGCGCCCAAACCCACCTGGCACGCACCTCCAAGGTCCTGGTTGTCATCAAGTCAAAGAAGCATTGGCATTCCACGACTAAACCCAAAGCTGTCACTGAAGCCGTTTCTCAGGCTGGTGCTGAAACTGTCATTCCGACAGACGATGCAGTCATCGAAAACCCAACAACGTCAGCTGAACCATCTCCAGCCAAGACTCATAAACGAGACCGTTCTTTCGCCTCCACTGCCAGCGATCAGCCCAGCAAGCGTGCTTGCAACAACGATGCATCCTCTCACCAGGCGACTATGTCTCTCCTTTCATCACCCCCAACCCTGAATCAAGTAAGCTCACATACTATCTATGTTAACGCAAGCGGCTAATCAAGTTACAGTACCATGATAATGTCCAGCTTTTTGAGGCTGCTAAAGCCTTTCACCATCAGCTTGCCCTTCACACCGGAAACTTGGTCACACAACACGCAGAGAAGGTCAAAGCAATCAATCGCTTTTCACACTCTATTGAAGAACAACTCGAGCCTCATCAGCAGGCCCTTCCAAACTATCGTATCGCACAAGGCAAAGTCTCCGATTTCCAGAAGAAACTAGCCAACCTTCAAGAGGAGAACAAGCGACTCGATGATAGGGGGAAGAGCCTCCACGATGCCAAGGACGTGTGGAAACAGATTTCACCTGAGATATTCCAAGCTCTGCTACAAGATCACCAAGCTCAAGTGACCGCCAATCTTGACGCTGTTGAGCAAGTCGAGGCGGAACTTGCTTCTGCTAGAAAGAACCTCGAACATGCGGAAAAGAGTGTTCATCCTGCACTACAGTTGATGCGTGAAGCGGTGGCCCGACGTGAGGAGATGAGGGCTACTGCTGAGAAGCTGTCCAATCATATAAACCATGTCAACTTTCTTCAACTGTTAGCCAAAGAAGGTCTTTCTTGTACGACGACACTGGAAAACATTCTACAATCGAAGGGGTTGTCGCTGAAAGGCCTTACTGAGATGATCATCAGAAAGGAAGGCTTGTCGACGGATCAGAATGGTGATAGTTACAGTTTGGTGAAGTCATTGAAGTGCGAAGGAATAGAACGAGAATGATGGTCGCCTAAGTATTAGTTTGTAAGATTAAGATGGGTGTAATTTGTTCACGGCACTTAGCATCAGAGAATATGTCTCTTGAGTGAAGCATAGAACGAGTCATAAAAACATGTGTATTTGCGCTGATATAGGATGATATTCACTTCTCACATGCCACTCCAGATACATACTCCTCTATCGACAATATCGTTGAGCCACAAGTTTGTATAGTAAACTCATCCATCTAAAGACGTGCAGCGGGTGTTTGGTTGGGATCCAACTCCCCCTTCGCCTTTTCCCTCAGCGATCGTCTAAGAATCTTTCCAGACTACAGACACAAAGTTAGTGCAAACTCACAATACCTAAGAGGTCGTACTCACCGGGTTCTTGGGAATCATATCGACAAAAGAAGCACCGCCCTTGAGTCGCTTGTACTTGGCAACTCTGGCCTCCATCCAGTCCACGACTTGCTTCTCAGTAAGTTGAGACCCAGGAGCCTTGACAAGATAGGCACGGGGAACTTCGTCTCCATCGTATGGGACTCCAACAACTGCAGCGTCTGCTATCTCGGGGTGATCCAAGAGTACAGCTTCCAACTCGGCTGGAGCAACTTGGTTGCCCTTGACTTTGATCAACTCCTTGATCCTATCCACAATGTGAAAGATGCCGCCTGACTCAAAGGACTCGACGTATGCAATATCACCCGTCTTCAGCCACCTTGTACCATCCTCGTCAATATGAATCGTAGAAGCCGTTGCACTCGGGTTCTTCCAATAACCCTTCATCAACGTCGGCCCAGTGACCCAAAGCTCTCCACGCTCTCCCGGCTCCTGTACCCTTGTCTCTCCATCCAAATGCATGATCATGGCCGAACAATTAGGCGCCAGTTCTCCTACTGCAGCAGGATCACAGACAGCACGAGGGTCCCAGGTCATGCAAGTGCAGGTTACTTCAGTCATGCCCCAGCCCTGCTTGACATTGACACTTCCATCTGGCCACAATCTCTCAACGCCACAGGCTACTTCACGACTAAGAGGCGCTGCGCCAGAGCTGACACGCTTCACACTGCTGATATCGTACTTTTTGACGATAGGGTGCTTTGACAGGTAGACCAGAATAGGAGGGACGCATAGCAGACTTGTAATACGGAAACGCTGGATATGCTGCAGCATCTTCTCAAAGTCAAAGCTCGGCATGATGTAGGCGGGTATGTTTTGATAAGGGTAGATGGAGATGTAGTATGTCTGCGCATAGGCGTGATACATGGGGAGAAAGCCGAGGCCAATTGACTTTTCGCGGAAGTTAGAATCAGGCTCCAGGTCTGACATTGCGACAACACCCGCGCCATTTGCGACGTATGAGGTATGAGTGATCTCGACGCCTTTGGGGACGCCAGTTGTGCCGCTGCTGTAGTTGAGACAACAGCCCGTTGTTTCAGGATCCGCAGGCTCAACCCATTGCCAATTTTTAGCTTGCTCTTGGTTTCCCGAAACAAGATCCGTCCACATACGCAGACCATCTTCCATGATGACTGATGGAGAAATGGGCGTAGTGCCAACAGGTGGGAATACAGAGGGGTCAAGAACAAAGATGTTCTCCTTCGGCAGACCAACCGTCTCAGCAGCTTCTAGAGCAGTAGGAAGCTGATTCGCAGCAACAAACATGTGCGTACTCTCCGAGTCTTTGAGCTGATATGCAAGCTCCCTCGGCGTGAAACCAGGATTTGCGCCAGTGAAGATACAACCGCTCATCAAGACACCGAGAAACACGCTGGGGAAATAGACATTGTTGGAGGAGAAGACTAGGACTCTGTTTCCTGGTTGTAAACCAGCGTCGATAAGACCTAGTGCGACTTGTTTGGACAGTAATCGAAATTGTTCCTTGGTGAGGAAATGGGTGTCGGGACGGTCTGCGTCAATGAGGATGGGCTTATCGGCGTCTTTCATGGGATCGCAGCATGAGCCAAAGATCCACTTCTGGAGGGAGCATTTTGGAATGGGGTTGGACCATCGTGAGTGGAGGGCCATGTTGGATAGAGATACTAGATGAGGGAAGCAAAGGTTACAGACAGAGTCATTCAGTCAGGGCACGTAGATGGGGCATGTAGATGGGGCATGTAGAGAGGAGAAATCTAGATCAATTCGAGCTATTTAATAGATTCCACGCCTCCCATCGAGTGAAAAGCAAATCCGGGGTAAACCAAGACGAAAACTACGCGAGAAAAGCAATATGTTGAGAAAAGTGTGGGGAAACAACCAATCTTTTCTGTTTTGGGTGCGTTAACCCCGCGTTCAGCCCTCGGTTCTCTTTTCTCAAGACGCTAAGTCGATGAATATGCCGAGGCACGATCTGGTGGACAGATTGGGAGATGGCTGAAACGGTGATATGGGAGGTATGTATGGTATAGGGTATGGTAGGACGAGGTTTATGCGTGCTGATGATGACGAGAACGAGAATGAGGGTGTCGTCATGAGTTGAGATTCAAGGGAGCAATACAAGATTGAGTTTTCATCCGGATTAATTGGTGTTGCATGGAACAAAGTCAAATTGTACGATTTTCATCCGAGTGGTTACTTAGTCACGTCTCAAAGTGGTAATGGACAAAAATGTGTTTCAAGCTGACTCACTCTTGATTAAGAGTCAGACTCCAATCAGACAATAAAAAGGATTGGGTCTTGACCTTATGTATGGTATTTTTCAAAGCTTCTTGCAGATGTTAATCGTCCAAGAATAAACTTTGTCAGTGCGACTCGGCTCTCGGCTGCCATAAATATTAGTAGCAATTATTGAAATATGTCCGTATAACGAAATCATAAAAGTTTATCTTGGGTCTCTCGTCTTATAAATAGAAACACCAAAAGTCCAAACATGTTATTCCCAGAACAACTCGGGGTAAAGACACTCCGTGCTCCACATCACGCCAGTAACCAATGAAAAACATCAAACTGTTATCAGGGGTCCTTATCTTATCGATAGGTACTCTGGACAATGTCTGAAGATTAAGGAAGAAACATAGTTATCAAGATATACCCCTTACGATTGTATTCCTAATGTTTTTATCCCTGCTCGGATATGAACTTCTGTATAAGCCTGTATATTGATTGTGACTGGTACACGATATCATTATTACACTAGATCCTCACGGGATCCATCTGATGCCCGGGACGTTTCTGGCCTCTCCATCGTATGCATCTCCAGATCAACCTTGACATAAATCTTTTGGCTAGATGCGCCGTCGTCAAGCTGCTGCCAGTCGCCTGATCCCTCGCCTCTTTGGCTCCGGCGTTTAGTTGTCTGTGACTGCGATGTGATGACAGCTCGGTTAGGTCCAGAAAATGGCGTGTTGTGAGCTGGAGCACTGCCAGCCGATGAATCGAAATTGAAATGGGAGCCAACAAGCTTCCGTAGTGAGGGCAACGAACCGGCCACGATTCCTATTCCCGATTCGACAGTGGACCAAAGGACGATAAAACCGACATGATCTGATCTTGTTAGACAGGTAGGAGGGTAGAAAGACCTGATGTGATACTGACATAAAAAGTCAACCCTGGGGTTGGAGAAGAATTTCAAATAAGGAAGTCTAATAATGGTACAGAGTGATGCCCTGTCAGGAATTAGCACTCGCTCGCAAAGGTTATATATGAGGGGGACATACAAAGACGCCAGTCCAAGAATTATACGAACAGAATTCTTGGTCGCTTTTCTCATATGGGATTTGTACAGCATAAAGATTGGCAATATGGCACAGGTCCAGTCAGTAATAACTGCGCTGATGGACACGGTATAGCCGAGGCTGGCAATAACTGTTATTGTGCATGTTCCTTGTCCGGTCCAATTCGCTGAGAGCGGATTGCAGGCAAGAAAGGATGCGATGATGACATAGACCATAGGCACTATAACGCATACAATATTGGCCCAGACAATGATTCGGTGGACTTTCGTAACGGCGATTCGGAGGAGGGTGACGCAAACGGAGCATTTGAGAGGCATTAATGAGAAGCTGTAGACCATTTGACCAGTCCAAACCCACTGGATATGAATCGGTTAGCGAGTAGACTTAATATGCATCGTTTTCGTCAGCAAATACCTTTCGCCCATCCACTTGCAGATAGTCATTCAAGTCTCGGTCCCTGGTTCCCAAACCAGCATAAACGCCTCTTATACCGATACCCGTGAGAGCAACGTTCAGCATCTGATGTACTTGTCAGCCTCGTTACGTTTTTCTCTTTGCTGAACTGGGGCTTACCCATCCGACAAGCATGAGTCCATCATCCATGCCAAAAATCCGATGCCGTAGCCGAACATAGCACCTCAGAACAATAACGATCGCCGTGGGAATAAGAAAGAAGATCATGACGCCGAGGTTCGCGCGCCCTAGACTTGACGGGTCTACCGACCTTGCGCTAGGATCGAGGGCCATGTTGGAGATGGCGATCCGAAGATCGATCCTGAACGGGAGCTCGCGAGTGGGAAGTTTAAAGGGTCGAGATGCGAGAAACGGTTCCCTTTTACAACAACCTTAATTATCAACCCCCCGGATATTACAGCCTCCGTCCCGTATTCCAGTTACGTAGACAGGAATTAACAACATGGGACCGGTAAACCATATCGAAATGCTGACCAAGGACATTTCGTGGATTTAGGATGAGTAGGGAACTTGACTCGTGCAGTGCAGGGGGCTAGCGATCGGCGAACTTGCGACGGCACTACGCTTCTAGCAGCCCTTTTCAGATGCAGCGGCTCTGCAACAGAATCATCCGGATCCCCTGCTGCGAACATGGGTCACCAAGGAGATTCTACCAGAAGCAAGTTAGTTAGGTCTTACAGCCGGTTGTTCGCATTAACGAGAACCCTGGAATCGCAAACCACGAACTGCCATTTCCACCTCCACGGTAACGACACTAAACAATACTTTAACTTTGTGGCGGTAAGCTAGTGAGTCAGCGGGGGTCATTGATCTGACTCGGATAGAACACAATTGGGCAACAAAGCCACCACCGTGATGGAGGAGTCGTCAGTCAAAGTTAAATGCTCCAACTGCGATCTGAGCGTTGCGAATCATTGTTGATGACATGTCAGAATACCATGATTCAGGTCTATATCTCAGACATCAATCCCGCCCTGCCAACTAAATATCGCATGTAGGTACAGTAAACACTTGAGGTTTGAAGGAAACGAGAACCTAGTGTAGCGGCATTAGGGGTGAATCAGGGGTCCCTGCACGATAGACTAGCCCGGTCGGATGGATGATATGCTTCATTTCCGGCTTCTCCCCGAACCATTGATTAAAAGACCGGTTTCTTGAAACAGGCCACTATTTCCATCCGTCTCATTCGATCAAGAGACCGTGTTGCCTATTGCAGTATAAACATAGCCACAGGCTATTCTGGCAAGCGATTAAGTTGTCGACCTTATCAAGCCACTGGCTTTAGGCGAGTGATTTCCCCTGTATACATCGGACGCTATTGACATGATAGATGGAGCGTATGAAACGGCGGATATGTATCTAACTCGGAATTCCATTCCGCCGCTAGAAACCCCAGCATATCTTGACACTATTGACAGTCTAAACTTTGGCGCTTCGGACGAAGCCGCTTCTAGCAGAAGACGATGCCGATTCTAACAAAATGATACTAAACCACCCCTGATCTAATTCTTTTTCTCTGCCTTTCGTTCTCTTTTGCCATTGTTTAATCTCTTAGTGACATGCCGACCCCTAGATAACTGATTCAGGGTTTCAGGGTAGGAAACTGACTAAATATGCGCCTTTTATCAAAATTCGAAGATAGATATCATAGGGCATTGTGCATGATGTCTAAAGAGTATATTGTATGGAGTTCCTTTTATAGTGTTGCCTTGATTAATCCTCAATCGAGAAGGGTACTTTTAAAAAAAAGAAAAATAAATATTATTATAAAATAACTGGCGCCTCTATCTTAGTATATTTAATAGCCTTTTAAATTCACTTAACGTGAATTCCTGAATCACAGGTAAGGCTGAGGCTTAAGCATGACTCGGGAAAGAAGATAGTTCCCTTTCTAAAATGGCTTTTCTCTATTAGAGAAGCATTCCTGTCCTCCATAGCTGTAAAATAGTATGCATATAAGTACACTATAACGTATAGAGATAGTTCATATGCTTCTAACTAAGAAGTGTGGCTGCTTATACGTGAGTTTACTTATTTCCTCCTGTTAACTGTTTTAAGTTAATATGATTTAAATTTCCTTCGCTGAAAATATATTCTCGCAGCCTTTTCTGTACTTGAAAGGTCTCATGATCTCATCGCTCTCCTTATTTGTAGTTGGGTCTTGTGGCTGACAGCTTCGTCCTCTCATCCAGGTTAGCCACTCTCTTTAGATCATATTTCGAAATAGCGGTCTATCTGTAACCTGCCAGGTTCTAAACCAAGGAGCAGATGATCGTTGAATCACCATTCTTTGGGACGGGGCATATCCGAAGTATCAGACCAATGTTGGCTCAATTCAATCCTTGATATCAGAGATATCATCTTGGCACCAAGATCAGCTCTGCCTGTGAGTATCTTAGATTGCGTAGGTTACAGACCAGCACTTCAATTCTTTATCTGTCTCCTCTTTGAACATGGTATGAACGGCTGATTAATACCGGGTCGAAAGCTCCACGATCACGTCAGACATACCTCCTTATCCCTGAAGGAATGGTAAGCCCTCAGATTTCTGTCTATTCTTACTGTCGTGTATGTCCCACTGTCGGTAATGACATGCATTGATTGGTCTATATATCTTGGCATCAATGTAACTGCCGTGTAGACCCCGCTTTGCTGTCATGACAATCTTACATTTGAGACAATCGTCACATGTTGATGTTGCAGCTGTTCGAGGATCGGAAAGCTTGTCTTTCGATCATAACGATTAACTGCAAATAACACATCTAGTAGATATGTACCGATGCCTCAGTAAATGCTCTACCTATCTTCAAACCTAATACTATAACTCTTTCCCCCCTCTTTGTGATGTATAATTTGTTGCCTTTATGCGTTCCCTCTACCAAGACAATCCAAACTAATAGCAAGAAAATCCCAAGATGACAGACAGCCCACATACCAGTTGATATTGCAAAAGTCCCGCGCTATTTTATAACGCATCAGGTGAGATCTGAATCCTTATTTTAGTGCTGACATAATCGTATATACGGATAGAATCATGAAAAAGTTGTAATGAACGATGTTTTGAAGAGAATTGACGTATATTATAAATTAATAGTAAGTTAATTGACATATCCAGAACGTAATATTATAAGTAGGATTGTTATTTTGCAAAGGGTGAAAATAATATAATTAATCATATATTAAGCTCCAGTATGGTATCGTGAAGGATACTGCAATACCTTGTAAATCCTAAACTCGCCAAGAACGTTAGGGGGAGGCGCGGGTGCATACTTAAGCACAGAATAGTGATAGAAATATGGAGACACCTGCTACAGTCTAGCTTATAGTGTACTGTTTCAGTATTTTCGTCAAAGACCTTTGGTGTGCGGGTTATTATCCTACTGTATGTATGTATGTACTACCCTGGGTCGTCATCTGAGACCTAGACCAGCTCAAAGAGTTAAAGAACCCGGGGCCGCCCCGTCACATGCCGTCATAGATTCCTCCACTTCTCTAACTCAACTCTTAATTTATCTAGTACTTCTCAACGACAACATAATGCCAGAATCGCCACGAGATACCATTGCCAACTACTTATCAGACCCTAGCAAACCGCTTCGGCCCATCTTTACCTCTCTCAATGGCGACAACAGCTGGTTGATGTCCTTCCCTAGGCCCGAGGCAGAGCAGGTCCAGACCGGCAAAGTATTCTACCATCTCGCCTTCGAACCCTGGCTCAAGGGAGCTGCTACTGTGGCCACCCAATATATGGTTCATATCGCTCGTGTAGAGAATCCAGAGATTGCGACGTTTGAGGACATCGAAAACCTCATACGCGAGATCGAACAAGCTGCTGCCACGCGTCTGCCACCCAGGGCTGAAGGCCAAGCCGTCCAACAAGAGTCTGCGAGTCCGCTCGACGGTGTCCTTCTCAGCTTCATCCTTTCGGACCATCTTCATCCAGAGACTCTAAAAACATTCCCTGCGGAAATTCCCATCATAGCAACAGCCCCGGGAGCTGCTATCATCAAGCCATGGAATCACTTCAAGACGGTCAAGGTTATCAGCGATCTGGACTGCTCTGCCACTTCTTGGAGAAGTCCAGACCTTCACCCAGGTGACCCTGTTCCCAGCTGGCTCACACCAATTATGCTTCCCGGAAAACACGAACTAAACTTCGTCTTCACCATTATCTGGTCGCATACAGTTGACGGCCAAGAGGTGCACGAAGCAATTCTGGACTCCCCCCATGGCGTCCACCTCGACGCACCGGCCATCGACACGTTCCTCGCATCAGAGCCCAAGACAAAGAAGCTCGCCATGCTTCACGGCCTCAAAGAAAGTCACACGGCCGGTAGACAAACTACTTTCGGTGCAAAGGGTGGCCTCGGCCTCCACCGAAAGGTTGGAGGGGTTGAGCACTGGATTTCTACTCACTCTGGCGAGTTGATCTATCGTGGATTATTCATGTGGCTTTCGTGGACAAATGATACACCGCGGACGCTCGAGTGGGCGTTGGAGGAGGAACAGAAGGAGAAGAACTCCGGCGCTGAGATATCCAAGCCACCGAATTTCACCAATGTTCCTAATGGTGGATCAATAGTTCTAACATGTCAGTGAGTGTTTGTCCATCTTCTTGTGTTGGTTAGGAAGTCAAGGGCCTTTCAAGAGCTGTAAATCATCGTTCATTTGCTGGAGGAGGACGTTGTCGAGTTGCATTGCTGAGTTCGGTCTTCTGACAAAGCAATGCCATACACGAGTCAAACATAAGACCCAGGTCTCTCTGATTGGGTAATTCCGTTGGTTTCTATTGAAGACCCTTGGTGCATACTGGATACTATGAACACGAGATGGAAAAAGAAACAGAGCCAATGGACCTCTCTTATCATTACCCTTGCAATGCTTAAACTGGATTCTCCGACTCCAGTTCTCCCAAGTCCAAGCCCTAATCCTACGAGGCTATGGACAATATACAAGAAATTTGTTCGTCAGCGTATATCTTCGATCAAGAGTACGAAAAGAAAACATGTTTCTAACGAACGATACATGCAACAACCGTCTAGTTTTCGCCACTGATAGGCCAATGGTTGACAATAAATTTAGATGCTACTCAAAAAGGAGAATATTTTCCGTATAATGGAGCGAAACTGTAGGCATTCAAATCCTTCAACAGGCAGACATATGCATGCATTCTTCGTATCTTCTCACCCACCTTGTCTTACGCCGTGAACCTGCTGCAAATCCAGAACTATTCGTATTCTCGGTACAAAAAAACAAAAAGATACCCGGCAGATGGCCGATGACACGCTTACTATACCATAAGATCACCAGGACGTCTCGTGAATTTCGATCACTATAACACGTCCTTTATAGCCCCCAGCCGTATATCCGGGTTATCGGCATAAAATGCGGGGGATATCGTCATATCTTGGGGTCGGAGTCTTTTAGCGGGGGCTAAATTTAGATCTCGATGCTATCGGCAGTCAATCGGGACGTCTGGAACTGGCCGCGTAATACATGGCATAGATGGATAAGCATTGAGCTGTCAGTGCTGTAGCTGAAGATCTGAGTCTAGGCGAGATTCGCATGGTCTTGCTCTGAAAGAGAATGATCGTCACCGGCACCGCCGCAGGTTGTTCGTATCCAGCATCACACCACATCATGTTGTAGCGTAACAGTCAATGGTGTGTTTCCAACACATGATACTTGCAGTCTGTTTAGCGAGCACAGCTGATATCACGACATATATACAATATAACGGCAAATAGATGCAAGCAGTACTTGATGGTCCGTATAGCCGTGTGAGGCATAAGATACGAGCTGTAGTAGGCTCGAATGCATGCTAGTGCTGACCACCCTGCAGCTCGTATCACCAATGCTTCTCGATTTGGCCTCAATTTTCAACTGCACTTCCAGAAATGTTAGGCACTTACAGCCACAGACTTGACGTAGTGCGCTTTTTACACGATACTCTATTTACTTAGCCACAGTCACCTTATATAGAATATCAGAACTTGTATATAAGTCATGGGCATTCCCTCAACAGACTCATCATCACTCATCATTCACACTCTATCATCAGCACTACAACACTCAACCGCCATATTAACTCATACAAACCATCAACATGCATTTCGCTACCGTCCTCACTGCTCTCACTGCCTTGGCCATGGGCGCCGCCGCCGAGCCTAAGAACAAAGATCTGCCTTACAATGTCATCTACGCTCGCATCTGGGGCGATGAAGACTGTGGCGCCAAAAACAACAACCATAATCTCGGTGAACTTACTCTCCACCGTGACCAAATCGGCAAATGTGAAAGGTTCAACAGCAAGCCCAAGTCCGTTAAGCAGTCTTCACACGCCGGTGACTGCAAAGGTATGTGATGTAGACTCCTATCCAACACAACGTACTCACATATGATAGTGGTTCTCTACAGCGACAAGCACTGCAAGCGTGGAAAGAAGGATGTTAAGGATGGTCAATGCCGTGCGACGTCAAAGCACTTCGGCAGCTACAAGGTCGTTTGCTAGTGAGATTCACGACGCATCACTGGTTTATCGTCACAACATTGCATCATATATGGTAGCGCTAGGGACATTCCTTTGACAAGAGGCCGTGTGAATATACAGCATTGAATTACTAAGATTATGCATCATTGAACCAAATCTATCTAAACTCCTTGCATGCTTGATCCATCAAAACGGGCATAGTCTTTGCATCTCTTGGCCAAACTTCTTAGATGAGGCCAGTGCCCTGGGTAAGGTAGCCAGTGAGGCCGCTGACGACGGTGGCAACGGGCTTGACGATGGGGCCGAGGGGAGTGCCAGCAAGAGTGTCGAGGATCTTGGTGGTCATGTCGACAAGGCTAGGGACAATGTCGCCAATGAGCGCAGTGATGAGGCTGAGGAGAGTGGCGACAGTCTTGAAGAGGAGCTCCATGGCGGTTCCGAGGATGTTGTCGAGGCCGAGGACGCGGAGGATCTGCTTGGCAAGGCCGACGAGCTCGTGGAGAAGCTTGATAACGAGGCCGAGGATGACCTTGACATCGGGAAGGTTGATCTTGATGCTGGCAACGTCCTTGAGCTGGTCGACGACGGCGGTGAGGATCTCGTTGAGGAAGTGGACATCAGTAGTGATCTCCTTGATGGCGACAGCCTTGGTGACAGTGCCGTGCTTGACGTCCTTGATGGTGGACTCTGCGGGATTTGTTAGCCATCCGC
Source organism: Fusarium verrucosum (assembly GCA_013623715.1). NCBI lineage: Eukaryota > Fungi > Ascomycota > Sordariomycetes > Hypocreales > Nectriaceae > Fusarium > Fusarium verrucosum. The sequence continues at coordinate 31,876 of JABFFJ010000105.1, forward strand.
GCAATCCAAAAATTGAATATGTGACTTACTAATGGTGGTGACCTTGGTCTTGACCTGCTCAACGGCAATGGTGAGGACCTGGACGACACCGCCAGTGTTGTCCATGGGGACGGCGGAGATCTTCTGGGTCACGGTCTTGGTGAGAGTGGAAGAAGAGGTGACAGCCTCAACCTTCTTGACAGCGCCGGTGTCGGGGACAGCAGCGGGAAGAGCTGAGTCCTGACGAGGAGAGACGGCAGCAGGGGCAGCCATGGCCGAAGCGGCCAGGGCGACGAAGGAGAAGAGAGAGAACTTCATGATGAAAAGCTTTGGTGGTTGTAAAAAAGAGTGACTTGGTGAGTTTCTGAAAAGGAAGGACTAGATCGAAGTGAGAATGGATGAATGGCTGGATGAATGAATGGGTTACAATGGACTGAGTTTCCAGTGCTTATATAGGCTCAAGAGATGCAGCGCAAACCCTTGCAAGGAGACTGACAGAAGGACATGGCCGAAAGTTGGATCGTCAAGAGTTGACACTGACAGGCATGTTTAGTTGGGACGAACATGGATGAGGGTATATCGCTGCTGCTTTTGGCTCGACAGTTATGCTTGAAACAAACCGTTCTGGCCGCGATGGAACGTCGCCAAGTAGCGAGTCGATCACAATAAGTGAAGCCTCAGATCGTTGACCCTTGAGTCATGGGTTTTGGTGGGGATCTAAGGACGGACGATGACGTCTAAGGAGGTCGATATCACGCTGGCGTGTCATCGGGCCAACGTGGCTACTGGGGTATGCAAAGTTGATGATGGCCTCTCCCAGCGGCAGCAATTTAATAATCCACTCTTCCCCAACACACGTATCCTGTGAAAACACCCAAATTCAAGTATATAACTGAATTAGTATTTACCATACAGCACTGTTTGCCTGACTCTCATAAAAAGCTATGACGCACAAGTAGGTGATCGTCGAGGGCATGGCCAATGCAACCCCTGTCCACCGTTCTTTTAATTACAGCAGTCTGCTGATAGCATATGCACGAGGATTATCACAATCGACATCTTTTGATAGTTCAAAATCTCCCAAATCTCGGTTTTATATTGTCTCACGTCATATGAATCGTATATACAGCCAATTGTCAACTTGGCTGCCTAACAGCATCTCGCATCAAACGCCGATCAAATTCCAAACCTAGGTAGGTCTTTTTGCAATGCTTTCAATTGAAATCAGTCAGTGATATGTAATCAGCGCCAACTTGATGGTCTAATTTCTATCGCAAGTCACGCAATGCCGTACAAACTGCTACGATTCATGGACAATTTTATGCAACTCGACCAGGAATTCCAAGGTCAGAGGAACAATAATCTCAATATGTTCTCAAGTTCTCGTGCGTAACTAGACTGTTTCACCGTTGAAATGAATCTTGTTGAAGAATTTTATCGCACTGTTGCTGTCTCGAGATGCATAAGAGTTACTGACTCATTGAGGGTAGACAGTGCATTAGATACTGCGTTTGCTACAACTAATCAGGCAAACTGATCATATACTGTTCTTCCATTTGAAACCAGTGACAATTAGTGCGCGAAGTGATATATAAATATAGCGTAAATAATTTGAAGCTGATATGTTTAGGGTAACCACCTCGTTTTGGTTGTTACAAGGGTTTGGAACAACCCTGGCATTCTCCATGGTGGTGTTTCATTATACGGATATCTGGGTTAAAGTTCGTGGGCAGAAATTACGCCCCGGTGGCTTGGTGTGCGACTATGCCATGTTTGTATTAGAGTGTTTCTACCATGTGTTTGATAGGTTTCTTCATTTTGTTTAGCTTCAGATTTGAGATGGGATAAAAGGAGAAACAAAAGTTGAGGACTCACGAAAGCCAGTTATGCAAATCGAACTCATGACTCGTGCCAGCACCTCTTAACATGGCCTGGGCCCTTCCAAGAGAGTCATGAGGTACGGTGAATCTTGGAATTAAACCTGGCATTGATCCTCTACCACCCTGCTCAGATATATCCAATGGAATGTTCTAAATAACACGACCGAGCTGGTTTGGTTACACACCGACATCTATAATACTCGCTTGTCAATTATTATGACCCGACGATGCCGATCGTATCTGATCAGAAAATTATCTTCATGAAACTCTGCTCCACTAACATCCACTACCCTTACCTCGCTGCCTCGGTAGCTCGGCTGAGTTCTGTTTAATTTACCATCAACACAAGCATGACATCATGATCGACATTCAGTATTTTGTTTCATGCCTGACTCTATCGTGATGAAGCAAGAAATCACAGAGGGCACTATGGTCGAAATTGAACATAGTTTTTGAACTCAACCAAGATCATTGTAGTGGGATTTTATGAGAGAGAGACGAGGGGTAATGTATGCCTCAGTCTTATCGTATAAGATAGCCTTGAATGATGCATATTAAAGTTTGATTAATTATTACGAAAGTATAGGGATATGCTTAAATTGTGGGAAAAACACTATATACTTTATCATGCATAACCCGAAGCTCTTGTGCTCCCCCAAATCACAAAGGCTGTCTACTACAGCACATCCAAGAAGACTATATCAAACCCCCTTTGGCTTCTGTGCATAGACCACATAGCTAGAGATGCTGTTAGAAACGGGCTCCTAATCAAGTTGTCTCCATAGTAAGGATATGAAAGAGACATCGGAAAGCTTACTAAGGCCAGTACCCATGCATCTTGGGATTCTTAATTTCCTTCCGCAAGAAGGCCAGAAAGACAGTTACCTCGGCATCTGTCCAGCCCAAACCCTTCTGGAACATTCTTGTCACCATGGCTTCAAGTCCACTGAGAAGATTCTCCATCTCCCATGCCCCCAGAAGCTTCATACGCGGGTCTTTGGGCCATGGGTTAAATGGAAGCTTGAAGACTCGTTCTGTGACGTTTTGGTAACCTCGGTCCTCGAGCCAACCCTTCCATCTCATGGGATCTGTGAGACTGGCGCCGAATTTGGCGGATCCTTCTTCCATCATTGTTGAGAATTTACGTAGGTAACTGTCTTCGGGAATGGAGTCGTCGTCGCAGCCTAGAATACCGACGATGGCTTGGAATTCGACCCAGCCTTCTTCTTTGAGATGCCTGGTGACGATTAGCTGGCTACTAACTTATGTACCCATAAAGGGAGTCTTTATACGTGTATGTTTGATCAATCAGAGCTGGCCAGTCTCGAATGGCCAGGAGAAGATCGCGGCCATAGATAAAGTCAAAGCTGTTTTCTTTCCATGTCCACTCCCGCTCGATATCGTCGACTTCGAAACGACAATTTGGTGGCACCCTGTAAAATTAGTGCTGGTCTTTATCCTGGTCTTCTCAGACTTTGCTGATTGACTCACCAGCCAGGTTGTGTAGGGGCAACGTCAGTGCCAATAACCTGAGTTCTCGTGAGATACGGCTTGTATAGGGGACATTGCAGTAGATTCTCGCCCATTTTCACCATTGTACCCATTGACAACACTCACCTCGGCGGCTGGAAACATTTCAGCCAGTTCAATGGACCAAATTCCTGTCCCGCAGCCGAGATCTAGAATTTCTTGAGGATTTTCTATGGGAGCCAGATAGCGTTTCTTGCCAATCAAAGCACAATATTTGGCATGGCACATGTCAATGCGATCAAGCTCAGCCTCATCCATTGGTAGTCCATATTCTGCCACCTGTTAATACATACTGACCGTCATTTGGTTCCGGGGTATGACCAACCCTCTTTGCCATAGACGGCATAGGTTCTTCCACCTTCCACTTTGCCTCGCAGGATAGATGATGTCAAAGACGTCAAAGATGACCGCTCACTATCATTATCATAGGTCTGTGTTCCATTGCGTCGATAGTTAGCAGGTGGAGTCGTTGGAGTCGTATCGCGTGTCTACCAACCTCATCGTCGTCCTCGACATTCTGAAGGGCCTAGTCAAGTTAAAGTTAGTCTAAGAGCCAACCTTGTAGACAATATACTTACAGTATCAGGCTGGATAATTTCTTCTTCGGAGGTACGAGGAGAAGACATGATCAACAACGTCGTTTTTGCATCAGGTAATTGCAAAAAGTGAACACGGAGAAAAGGAGAACATCCAAATTCCGAAACAACCGGCCACAGTGATTATACTGATACTGCAATAGCTCCCACGGAACCGAACTCTCAAAATTTGCTTCTGATATGGACTGTGCCGCAGTTCAACTCCAGTTTATCCCGGATATATCTTCTTGATTGGGTCGTGACATGCATGTTTGAGGCACTTTACCCGGGATGAAACGGGCTCGGTTGGACGTATATCCACTTTCTTACCTGTCTAGTAACAACGTCAGATCCAACAACGCACTCATCGACTGATAAGACTTGGACTTGTCTTGGCTCTTGTACTTCCCCGCCTTCTGCACTGTTAAATGAATATATCTACTCACATATCCAGCTCATGCGGATACAATTGCCATCAACACAGCTTTAGACCCAGCAGTCGAATCCTTCAAGCCCACTTCATAATATCTACAGCACGACTTGCATTTACAACTCTTTGAAATGGTTCATCCCAAGGCCGAGAAAGCCCTCGAAGAGGCTAAGAAGCTCGTGGCCCAGCTCGAATCGTACGAGGAGGATGATCCCATAAGCCATCAGAATGTCCTCAAACAGACAGAGGCTGTTCGCTCGGCCTTCCAGAGCCCTATGGATCAAGTAACGCACCTGATTGAGCAGTTTAGTCTCGGAGGGGCTTTTCACACCATCCTCGGAATCAGGGCTTACCACGCAATGCCGGAGGATGGTTCCCCTATTACTGCGGAACAATTGGCTTGCAAGACCAATGTGGCTACGACGGTTATTCATCGTATCTACCGTGTTGCTGTCAATCATGGTGTTTTTACCGAGACAGCGCCTGATACATATGCTCATAATGACCTCTCACGCATTCTGAACCCACGGGGTCTGGGCTCTTTCTTCATGATCGTTCTGGAGTTTACTCGTGCCTGGATTCATCTTCCCGAGTATCTGAAATCACACAAACCAGAAGATGTCTTTGAACTTACCAAGTCTCCCGCCGTATACTCAGTCGGAAAGGAACACCTCGGAAAATCATACTACGAGCTTCTAGACATTGATCCCGACCCTGAGCGTCGAGAGCTATGGAACGCAAATATGGTTGCCGTTGACGAGTTAATGCCCGTCGTTGGTATGTTCCCATTTGCATCGCTAAAGGAGGAGGTCGAGCAGGATCCCGAGCGACCTTTCCTCGTGGATATTGCATCAGGACGCGGCCAGTCATGCATTGCTATCCGAAAGGATATTGGCGATGCTTTCAACGCCAAGTATATTTTACAGGATCTTGCTGGAGTTATCGATACCATGTCTCCCAAGGACTATCCGGATTTTGAACTTATGATTTATGATGCCTTTACACCACAACCTGTCAAGAGTATGTACTCCATGAACCTGATAGTTGAATCATATCTAGGATTCTTTACAGTCTTGAGAATAACTACTAAATCCATCGTTTAGACGCCCGAATTTACTTCATGCGCAGGTTTCTCCACGATTTCTACACGCCAGTCTGCATCGAATTCGTCAAGAACACCGCCTTAGCGATGGGACCCGATTCACGCCTAATTATCTGCGACCAGTTGATTCCTGACATGGTCGAGAAGGACAAGTACACAGATCTTTATTGGCTTGACTTTGCTCTACTAGCCATGACGGGCCAGGAGAAGAAGAAGGCGGATTTTGAGGAGATTTTCGAAGCCGCTGGTCTGGAGCTGGTCAAGATTTATCCTTCTGCTTATGGATGCACAGTGATGCTGGAGGCGAGACTGAAAAAGACTGGTTAAGTGTTTATTGGACTTCCTGATGAAGGAAAGTTATTACAGAATAGAAGGTGGATGGAGGTCGGCCTTGGATACCATCCTCTTGCGTCTATCGACTCAGGCGATATTTCACCCTTCAGGCTGGACAAACCGCGTTCAACTGAATCGAAATTTATTAGAACAATCAGTCTTCTGAGAGCTATCTGGTCTTGGAAAATCTCTTCTCGATCTGAATGTGACAGCAAGCTCTCTGGCTTACGTCTCCCCATCCTAAATCCAGCCATATGCATGTTACTGCAGGAACAAATCCCTCTCCCATACGTGCCGAGAAGGCTTGCATTCGGGTGAGCCACAGGGTTGCAAGGGAACGTGGCACCGGGTTTCTATTTTAGTCGTCTGATAGCGTCATGTGTCAATGCTCTGCAGCCTTCATCGGAGGTTCATCCATGAAACCTCAAAACTCTAAATTGCAAGGCCAACCTGGTACCCGAGTTATGATATTGCCACCGGCCAGTTTCTAGCGAGAAGACAATGATCATAGATCCCGTGTCCGTTGTCTTGATCGGATCTCTTGAGCTAATACGGCAAATTTAGACCCTGTGGGTTGGGATGATGCTTTCGGGATGATCTAGTCACGGAAGAAAACTTGGATCTTGGGAAAACTTTATCGGCAGTTGATCTCGTGGCCGACACCTTTAGCGTTGTTCGCATGGACCTGCAAGTCGGCAGTTCACTTGCCCGAGTCTAGAACAATACCTCGTCACATTGAAAAGCATCATGGGCATATTTGATTCAAGGAACTTGTATTAGGTAGTAGCAAAACAGTTGCCTTGCTTATCCAACTGCAAGCTTAGTATTCAAGTATATACAAAGAATTAGGATTCTTGTACTATCCTCACAGGTTATGCTTGTATTATAATGTAGAAAATAAGCATCTTGTCGCAATGCTGATATTAAATCAAATGGTCACCTTGATGGTGCTAGCAACACTGGGAACTCCATTGTTGTTGAGGACGAAAAGCATCCAGTAGCCAGGCAGAGCAATACCCGAGTCGTTGGGGATCTTGAAAGAGTACTTGTTTGTACCAGCACCCGTCAAGGCCAAAGGAATGCGTCGCTGATCAGTGTTGACAGTGTGTGTAGCAGTACCATATCGGATTAGCGAAGCGCTCTTGATGGCGCTGTTGGCTGTGACAGTGATGGTGCTGCCAACCTTGGCAGTGGAAGCCGAAACAGCCGTGATCTTGGGGCGGGTAGCAAGGTTACCGTCGCCATCGAGGAGGTACTGAGGCGTGTAGATCTGAGCGTCAAAGTGGTTGGTCTTGCAGCTACCGCAAAGGCCGCCACCACCGTTGAAAACAGTAGCATCTGGCAGCAGCAGGGACATACTGTGGTATGTTCGGGGAATGGTGTTGGCTTGTTGGGGAACGAAGCTGTTGGAAGACGAGATGAACATCTCGGGCTCGAGAACCGCGTTGTTGTCGGTGAAAGGAGTAGAGTAGGTCTGGCCACCAGTGATGAAAACGTTTCCATCGGGGAGGACAACAGAAGTATGGAATATACGAGCGTGGTTGCCAGCACCGTTGGTTCCAACGAGAGCGGTTTGGGCAATGGCACCGGGCTCGTCAATGGTGAGAACGTGAGCAAAGGCTGTGGCGGGAGCATTCTGGTAGCTGGTAGCACCACCGTAGGTAAGAATCTTGCCCTTGCTGGCATCATACATGACACTGTTACCGCACATGGAGTCAGGATCGATTCTGCCATTCTTTCGTCGAGTACCAGCAGCCTTGGTATCTCCCTGGGTTCCCTTGGCGGTGTAGTACCAGTTCATGGCTGTGCTGGGACCAGCCTGGAAGACACTGTTCTTCTTCCAGCCAAAGAGCCAGGCGTGGTTGTCGGCCTTGTAGACACCCTCCTTATCCTTGGTGAGCATAGGTCCAACGAGACACTTGGGCAGAGAAGTCCAGGTTCCGGCATCGGGGTCGTAGATTTCACCGTTCTTGCCGCCACGGGGACCACTCCATGAACCACCGATGGTGAAGACACGGCCATCGGAGCATGTGGCAGATGACTGATATCCACGTGCAATCTGCATGTCAGGGCCGGGAACCCAGTTGCCATCGGGCATGAGGATGGTTGTCTTCTTGGCATCGTTGCCGCCAGTAACAACGATCTGTCCCTCTCCGTCCATGGAAATGCCAGGGCAGAACATGTCATGGTGGTTGTTGGAAACATTACGGTTGGAGATGATGTTAGTCGCGGGGTCCCAGATTGAAGTGAGAGTGAAGCCACCGCGGGGAGTAGTGCCCTGGAAAGCATCGTAGCGGTAAGCAGACCAGATGACAACCTTTCCGGACACAGGCTCAACGGCACCAGCAACAGGAATGACGGGGAAGTCGAGCGTAGGACCCCATTTTCCAAGACCGTCCTTGGGAGGGTTGTACTTGAGAGCGTTGTAGACCTGGAAGTCGGCGATGGCAATCCAAGGATAGTCGTCATTTACGTTAGAAAGGGCGACGAATCGAAGATAGCGAGCCGGCTTTGTCTCAAAGTTTGTGATCCAGGGGTACTTGTCTCCCCAGTAGGTTCCAAAGGCGACAGGGTCTCCCCAGCTGGTTCCGTCGGAGCTGAGATAGACCTCATGGCGGCCAATCCAGTTGCGAACGTTGCCGTCCTGTCGAGGAGTAATCTGAAGACCACTGACATACTGAGTCTGCTGCATGTCAATGGTGATGGTGTGAGGAGGCGGCGTGTTGGTTGTGCCATAGGGAGTCTGCCAGAAGGTGTCCTTGCTGGCATCAATAGCATTGCCACAGGGATAATTTGAAGCCTGGCTGGAACACTTTACTGTCCATCCCTTGCGATCAATGGGGTTGGATCCTACAGGAGGAGCAGCAGCGAACTTTCCAGGCTGTTGACCTTGTTGCTCTGGGGGCGCAACGGCAGTGGCTGAATCCAAGAACGCACCTAGGCACAGGGCCAAAGTGTAAAGAGACTTCATTTTGAAGAGGAAAGAAGTACAGTCACAAACCGAGTCAGGAGTACCAACAAGGCTGGAAGAGAAACGAGAGACGGGATGAACGAGCGGACTGGGAGCTAGAGAAAGGTTCCTCTCAAGACAGGAGGCCGATGCATATTTATTAATTTATTTAACGCGCCCCTAAATGGCTACATAAGCTACAGGACCTCGTCCTGCAGGCACAATACGGGTATGGCGCAGACATATGCAGCCCAATGCAGCGCCGACATCCATCCCTTCTCTTGCCGAACGTTACTAAAGATGGTAAAAAGTCAAAATGTTTATGAACGGGCTGACGGTGACAGGGGTCTAGAGGACTGCAAGTGACGTTGGCCCGCTCAGTTGAGGCGTTGACGCTTGGGCGCGACCCGATGCATGAGGGCTGTACACCAAGTTCGCAGAGATGGCTCTCAATATTTCGGACGAGATTGGGGGCTTGTTTGGAAGCACGAGGCACGACAGACAGGCAGACAGGCTAGTGGGCGTTGAACCCCTGTAAGCTGAAAAGGGTGAAGCCAATCGCTTGTCGCTCGGATGCAGCCACCAACACCAAGTGTAAGTGCATCGTCATTCGTGGGTACTGCTGTAGTGTACAAACATATTTAGTTCATGCGCTGTCCGGGCCGGTTTATCCAGGTCTGGACTGCTCGGCTATTCAAAAGCGACTGTAAACTCATTGCTACGCTGTATATTGACTGACTGTATTTAGGGTTAAGCTTGGAGGGGTTTGCAGACACGTGTAGAACATAGATGATGACGTGAGACAAGATGGAGTCCACGTGCTATATGTAAATAAGAAAAGATGAGCGATTTAAGCCGACCGACTGACTGACTGACTGCCTGTCCTGGTCTGGCATGGTCTCTCTGTACTTGCTTATGCTCTGCAACCAACACAATGCTTCAATATTGCAGATCAAATGCAAGTCGCTTCGTATAGACATTAGATCCCCGCTGGTGGCGCAAAGAATACTTACTTTGGGTAACGACTCTAACCAAGCAAACACCTGCACGTTCTCGCCCGAATAGACATGGACATCAAACTTGGCGGTTTAGCTCCCCCACTGAAGCCTACCCCTGGTGATCAGCCAAGACTATTCGCTAGCTTCGATTCATCACGAGAAGCAAGCAGACAAAATCTTGTGCTACTCTCGATGCCCCGGGTAAGGCGGGGAAGATTCACTCAAGGATTCGGGAAAAACGGAAGAGACACTACAGGGATCTCATGTCACTTCTGACGTCTTTGAGGGGGAGATTGTGATCGTTCGCAGTGCTGTATGTAGCCTCGTTTCTTACAAACTCGTCCGCCACTTAATTTCCATCCCGCGCTATTCACACAAATTCCGCACTACATACGGTGTTTTACGATAACGACGGATAGTCGTGGCGCTTTGATGATTCTCTTCCCGATCTTCCGGTTTAACTTTCTGATTATCGGTTCAAGGAATCTCCATGCAAAGTTTCGGTTCCGTTTTGTGAGACAATGGATTCACCGCATCATCCACTAAATCGCGGCGCAGAAAAACACCAGATTTAGCAATGGTTAAGGGGATGACAAATTTTTACCGATTTATTCCCCATAGCGTCAGGGTCTAACCTTGAAGCAGGTTAGATGCATTGCAGTAATTAATTGGCTGACCTGAAACCTTGTGCAGATTTTACATAAACTCGCGTCAGGGGAGTTGCCTTGTCCTGAACAATCTGCACAATTCAGGCACAAGTTACCATTTACTTTGCCAAGAATATTACTATTGGTCACCGCGTAAATAGATCACATAAAAGCCAGGTTATGAATGATGACCGGCTATGGCGTTTTGACAGGTCAGAGATAATAAAGTCTAGAATCGCAGCCGCCCCGTCGCAAATGCAACCCGAGGCCCGTCTATTCCTAAATAGATATCGGGATAGCTACTAATCGTATGATACTGGACCCTTAACGTCGTACTGGCAGCTCAGATCATCTGTAAAGCACACAGCGCTCAGGGCATCACTGGCAGATCCCAGCCAAATCTTGTACTCTCCATCTGCCTTGGGGACAAGCCAATCCTGCGCCACGACATCCCAGACGCTCAAGTCTTTCCTGGTCAAACTCAATGACACCGTTTCACTCTTTCCGGGCCCCAACTCTGCAGTCTTTTCAAAGTTGCGCAGCTGGATGACGGGAGTCTCGTATCCGGCAGTCTTCGGAAATTGCACGTAAGCTTGAACAGAAGCTTTTCCAGAGAACTTGGAGCCTGTGTTGGTCACCTTGACGGAAACCGTATATACTTCGTCCCAGAGCGCAGGGTTTCCGCCTGAAGCACCGCCGGCACGGGCAACTGCCGTCTTTTGCTTGGTGGAGTAGCCTTCTGGGTAAGGGTATTTAGATGTCTGGGCCTTTCCAGCGGCAGCCTTTGCGTCGGATTCGGAGAGCCAAGAGTAGAGGAAGCGCCACACTGTCTTGAAGTTGCTTGGCTTTACCGCTTCTTTCCAGCTGGGAATGCTCTGAGAGTAATCCAGTACTCTGCCCTTGGCTGGTCGGCTGGGGGGATACTGCGTCAGCCGGTTGACTCGCTTGATGGTCGCATTGTTGTATGAGAAATCGGTGTAGCTGAGTCCGTGGCCGAAGGCATAGCGAGGTCGAATCTTCTGCTTGTTGAGCCAGCGGTAGTCGATGAATAGTCCCTCGGTGTAAGTATCCTGAGGTGCATCGGTGAAGCCCGAGTCAATCAGCTTGGTAACGCTCTCAGGCATGTCCTCTTCCCTTCGAGTCATACTGTAAGGTAAATGTCCACTCGGCGACACGTTGCCAAACAAGACATTGGTGAGAGACTTGCCAGCTTCTTGTCCTGGCAAGTGAGCAACCAAAACGGCCTTGACGGAAGGAAGATCGACCCATTGCTCAACGAGGACAGGCCCGACAGTATGAATGACGACGACAACGTTCTTATACTTCGCTGCAGCCGCCTTGATGAGCGCATCGCCGTTGTGCCACAAGTTCAACTTGTCCTTGTCTCGATCACCATGGTTGCCCTCAACAGTGTACATATTCTCACCAGCGTCCGAAGTCACGAAAACAATCGCGACATCCTCATCCTTAGGACTCGGAACAGACGGAAACTTGTCGGTGTTGTAGAATGTAACGTCCCCAGCCTCCTTCTTGATGGCACCGATTGGGTCGTCCAGGTACATATAATCGACTGTGCCTGATCCCCAACCTTGACCCAACGTGCCCTTGTTGCATTTTCGATCATAGCAGGCGTTGGCGCCATCACTGTTGGTTTGAGCATCTGTGCCGAATACCTTGAGAGGGCTCTTCTTGCTCAGTGGAAGAAGCTTGTTGTCGTTCTTGAGCATAGTGATTGCGTCTTGAGCGACCTGTCGCGCAATCACGTCATGATCCGCCTGGACTTCGACGAACTTGTTGACAACTCCTGTGGGTGAATTGGGGAAGGCTCCTTTATACAAAGGACCTTCTTTGTCGTATGTGTTGGTGTCAAAGTTGACAGAAGGGAAATTCCGGTCTTGATTGAATTGATACCAAGTTGCCACGATGCGAGTAGCCATATCGTTGATTCTCTCCATTGGAACCGATCCGTTGAGTGCCGATCGAGTCATCTCATACATCCAGAGTGATTTACCCAGGAGAGGAATGATTGGATCACCAGGCATGCTCATATCCATTCCCGCAATGGCCGATGCAACACCCGTGATTTGAGAAAGCCAGTCGGTCATGACGAAACCTTGGAAGCCAAGTTCCTCTTTCAACAGTGCGTTGATGAGATATGAGTGCTCGCTGGAAATGGTGCCGTTGACCTAGGTCTTGTTAGCCACGATACACATGAGAGATGAGATAACTAACTCGGTTGTAGGCTGTCATCGTCGCTCCAACACCTGCCCGGACAGCCTCCGCAAAGGGCCAGAGGTACAGCTCATGAAGGGTTCGATCGTCTGACATAATTAGCTACTGAAATGTGAGAGGAGAGTGTAGATCTCACCGATGTTTGCTGAGTATGCTGGGGATACAACATCAGTAGTCTGTCGTCGATACATCTCCTGCTCATTTCCGATGAAATGCTTGATCGTCGCGATAACTCCCTGCTGCTGGATTCCCTTGATCGTCTCTCGAGCACCAATAGCTTGTAGAGATGGGTCAGTTCCAAAGCCCTCCCAGTTGCGGCCTCCCTTGGGCTTTCGACCAAGAGGACCAACCGAGGGACCGAGCAAGACGTTGACGCCCTTTCCACGTGCTTCCTTTCCCATTGCCACACCGCGTTCGTGCATCAGTTTCTTGTCAAAGGTGGCTCCTACGGTGATTCCATCCGGGAAGACCGTGACGTGATCGGCTAGACGAACACCATTGGCGGCGTCGTTGAGACAGAGCTGGGGGAAGCCAAGCCTATCAACCGATCCGGTGTTTCCATTACAAGGACTATATTGTCAGTATAAGCATGAATGGAGGATCAAGGTTCGTACCCTATTTCTTGTTAGTTAACGTCTTTTTCTCCTTGCAGGATTCATACCCATAAAGATACCAGTTCCGGCAGTGATGTTGGTCTTTTCAGCCAACGTCATGGAATCGACCATTTTCTTGGCCTTCGCGTAGCTCCCTGCCCAATCCTGGACCCATCCTCCATAGGGCGCTGGATAATATGGCGGAGCAGGGTATCCATCTGCGACGTTCTTTGCAGCTGAGCCCAAAGCCACAACATTGGCCAAGGCCAAAACCACTTTAGTTAAAGCCATTTTCGCGGTGACTATGCCTCAACTAGTGAGTATAGACAGAGATGGCGGAGACTCTTATACAACATAACTAGCGCCTGAGAACATATGATCAACCTATTCAATCGAATCTAGTCCCCATATTCGTATTCGGTCGCCAATAGTTATAGCCTTATAGGTCATGTGTGGATCACGCCGTGATCAGCGCATAAGAGTGCGATCTCAACCTTGATTTTAGTCGTCGATTGCCCAATCAGGTGACCGGAGTCTTTCAATCGCCCGAGTTGATATATCCCAAGAGGGCATATCATCCGGTCAACGTAACTGGGGCCACTTCGCGAGATGAAGATCAGCCGAGTTGATAACTTAAAATCCGTCCCAAATGGGTTCGGAGAAACAGAATTTTGGATCATGATGCCGAAAACACATGTGATTTATCAAGTGAAATAGACTCAATGAACCCTCTTCCCTCAATCATTCGGGCCTATATCCCATCGTCAACTATACTTCCCCGCTCTGCTTCGTACTATATTGATCTTGGCAATATAACCATCTTATCTTGCTCGATGGTTGACTCTCAATCATCTCCTTCCTTCTTTGACTTGATGCTCTTCCTCTCCATCCCGATGCTCGCCAAGAAGGCAGCTCCACCAAGCGCTATTGATACGAGGAATGCATTCGAGATACCATATCTAAACGCATCTCTAACATAAGCGAGCGAATCGGCTGATACAACGTGTTCCAGGTCAATACCACCGGCCGCAATGACAGCTGGGATATCAATGTCGGCGATGGTCTTCAGCCTTTGTCTCAGCGAGTTCTGGAAGACGTTCTGGGAAATGGAAAGGCCCACGGATCCTCCCAGGGCTTGAGACAGGATGATCAGTACCGTGCCTAGTGGAATATCGGCGACACCCAGCACAACTTGCACAGCAAAGATGGGAATCTGAATGGCGAGTCCAAACCCAGCTCCCGCGAGAAGCTCATAGCCAAACCATCGGGCCATTGGTGTATCCTGAGAAATTGTATATAGTAAGCCTGCAGCAATTGTGAAGATTGCCGAGCCAGCCCACATAAATGGAACATAGAATCCCAGCCAAGTGATGACTGAGCCGATAATAAGAGTCGCTACTGTGGTGGTGACTCCATGGGGAAGAATATCAATACCTGATTCCTGGGGATCTACACCCTTGACAGCCTGAAAGTAGAAGGGCAGATGGTAGCTTTCAGTAGTCATAGCTCCCTGGTATAATGCTGAGAAGATGCATCCAAGAAGGACAGATCTTTGTGATATGATGCGGGGCTTGATCAAGGCGCTGTACGAATTAGTAACGGTGATGCCAAGCACGATCAATATGACACTTACGCTTCTCCTTGTCGTATTTGTATATAGACAAAAAGGCTGAGCAGCAGGCCAAAGCCAACAAGACAGCCCCAGACACGAGAATCGGACCACGGATGCTTGGTTCCTCCCCATTGCAGAGCCAAGAAGAGACACACGAGGGTTCCCGCAAGAATCACTGCGCTCTTTAAGCCAAGACCTAGTATTTTCTCCTTGAGGGTATGATCGCCATCCGGAGCTTCACCGAGCGAGAGGGGGTAGTGAAAACAGATTATGAGGGCCATTATAGCACCCAGCGCTTATCCAAGCATTATTAATGGTCCCACGAATTGAGGAGCGGGAGAACTTACGCAAATTGATCCAGAAACAGAATCGCCAGGTCAGTTGCTTGGAATGAGTAAAAACACCACCCAATGAAGGACCGATAACTGACGCGATACCGTACATGCTAGTGACGATGGCTATGAGAAGTGGCCGCTTCTTCATCTCGACAATCTTGGTTGTGATGATCATGGCACCACAGAAGAGGCCTGCTGCTCCGAGTCCGGAAATGGCCCTGCCGATGATGAAAGCCGGCGAATTGGGAGCTGCAGCGCAGAGCACAGATCCTCCTTCAAAGATAATCGCCGAGGCTAGGTACACCCACTTTAGGTTGAAGAAGGTGTAGATCTTTCCAAAGGTTGGCTGGAAGGACATTTGGGTGAGGAGATATGCCGTTGCGTACCAGGCTTGATAGAGATGATTGTTAGAGGGTTGAAGCGCTTGAAGGATACAGTTACTTACCAACATCACCAAGACTGTTGAACCTGCTCGTGATCTTCGGGATAGCAGTAGCTTTGGTTGGTGAGCGATGTCCAGGAACAGAATAAGAAATACCCACCGATGATAGTATTGTCTAGAGCAATCATAAAAACTCCAACCATGAGTGATAGTGTCATCAACACTAAGGGCAGTCCATGGAGGTATGTGTCCTCTTCACCTTGCACTGTTTCTTCAGCGGGCGCATCGCCTTGACGAACGCCAGCCTCAAGATCAGTTGGAGGATTCGACTTTTCCTTGTGTTCAGTGTCTGCACCAGTATTCACCGCAACTTGCGTGTCATCATTGTGTCTAGCAGATTATTAAACAATTGTCGGTCAGTAATAGGCTTCACTAACATGGACTGTTCTTTATCGTTTGTAGTGCTAGTCATGGTCACTTAGAACTTCTCGATAGTTTATTTAGTGTCGGCACTTCAGAAATCCTAAATCACCAAGGTTTTGCAAGCCCTTAAATAGTTTGAAAATTATCTATCAGTATTTTGTTGGGTAGCACACCATGTAATACGGACCATACGGGCCGCGTTGAATTATTAGGCTATTTACACCACGCCGCATTCGCACTCGCCCGGAGTCAGGCGATCAGCATTGCATTAGACTAAGATCATTTAACGTTATTTGATTGCTGAATGCATAGTAAGATTCATCAGGTTCTTGTTCGAATTGACGATAACACCATGTTCGATATAATCTGCATGCGATATTGAAGCCTGCGTTGGGTCAGGTAGTTACATATAAGGTTGGCCTTTATTCATGGCTACTGCCGGGTTTGCGGTTTAGACATATTATCAATCTGATAACGTGGTTCCGGACTATAATCTGATGCAGGAATCTCACTTTAATAATCACTGAAAGTCTCACGGATATGATTGTAGTAGAGAAATACTGGTTTGAGGTTCCTAAGCATCAGGAATTTACCCGGCTTCGGGCTGACGTTATTACAGTCGCATTTACAAAAATGCGATTGGATTATAAATGAACTCATCTCTCTATCTGGACAAATACGCGCCCACCTAGTTATCGAAGTGAAGGTACTTATTATTTTGCCACTACTGATATGCAATCAATGTTGGGTATGTAGACACCATGTTTTCTCTGTGCGGAGTCTAGTCTAGGACATCAAGGTAAGCTTAGTCTATCCAACAATGTAATGCAGTATTCATTAAAGGGCAAAGCCTCTAGCTATATAATTACAAGGGAGCCATACTAACGGATGTAAGCTTTTGTAGTTAACAGGCTTAAGCCAACAGAGAAATGCAAGCCGCATGGGATTAAATGAGATGGAAATGTTGAGGCCATGACGAAAGATTATGGGTCATCAGAAAATTCTCTCAATACATAAGATAAATATACTCTTATTATAAAACAGGTTACTCATTCATTCCATTCAAGTCCAAAATTAGTAGAGGTCCAAGCACTGTAGGGTAGTTAGCCTTTGGAGGTTATCGAATCAGGGCCATGCGTCAGATGACTCAGGCATGAGGTATGTGATTCTGACATCATCATGCTCAAACAGGGTCAACCTCTTGATCTGAAACTTGGAAGTTGGAAGTGGAAAGAAATATATCATGACTTCACCTTGTCATCCTACAGAGTAACCCTTTCTAAGATTTACAATATCGTAATTCTATCAAAATGAATATCAACATTCCAAACCTCATCAAATCTGCGGTCCCAGAGTCCGAGGGCCGCAATGTCCAAATCACCTCCGATAACATGACCGGTAACAATCACAGAGACCAGAACTTCCTCTCAAGCAATTTCCCACGAAATCCCCCAAAACTTTATATCACGGGAGAAAATGACGACTTTGACGAGATCACGTTGGCCGAGTGGCGTAATGAGGGTTTCGATGTTGAATATATATCAATGGAGAGCTGCGGAAATGGATATCTGAACAAGATTAAGTCATTGAGCAGGGAAAACTTGGGTCCTTGTGAGAAGTTTGGAATTGTTGGTGAGTAAGAACTTCAAGAAACTAGCACAATGCTGACAGAAAATAGCCTACGATGACGCTGCAGCAGTATGCCTCGAGCACTTTCACGTTCTCGACAACAACCCAGAGTTCAAGCTCGGTCTTCTCATCGCCTACTACCCGACTCGCATTCCAGACACCAATGGGAGATTTCCGAGTGCAATTAGCGCTCTTGTGCACCTGGCAGCTGGTGAAGAAGTCGGTGTCGTAAAGCAGTCTCAGATGGTAGGCATCCAAGGCAAGAAGCGTGTAAAGCGCACCAAGATTCAGAGCGGGCTTGGTACTGGTGGAAAGCTCGACCTTGCGTATCCCAGCTACACCTATGAAGCTGAACCGGGTTTTGCAGAGCACGACATTGATGAATATGACGGTGTAGCGGCAGAGCTGGCCTGGAGTCGTAGCTTGGCTGTGGCGAGAAAGGTGTTTGGTATCAACCCCGACCTAGAGCTTGTTCTGGAGCACAACTTGCAGAGTAAGCTTTGCCACCTTCGTGATAGATCTCCTCGAGGCTGAACTAACGTACCACAATAGGCAAATTCTTTTCTAAAAACCTTGGTCAGGCCATGTCAACGTTCACAACGCACAAGACCCCTCACGTCACTTACATGCCGACTCTGACTGGCGCAACTGGCGCAGCTGAGCTAAAGCGCTTCTATTCCGAATCCTTCACGACTCCACCCTCTTTAAAGATCACTCTCTTATCAAGGACCATCGGCGTGGATCGCGTTGTAGACGAGATGCACGTTCAGTTTAAGCATACTGAGCAAGTCCAATGGATACTTCCTGGAGTCCCACCGACCAACAAGAAAATTGAGATCCTCATTGTGAGCATCGTCGCGGTCAAAGGAGGGAGACTGTATCAGGAGCACGTGTACTGGGATCAAGCAAGTGTTTTATTCCAGGCAGGACTGCTGGACCCCAAGCTACTACCACAGCCCGCAAAGGATCTGGGGATTGAGAAGCTTCCTATAGTTGGACGTCGAGCGGCGAGAAGAGTGCGAAAGAACTGGGATGCAAGTGATGACGAGGGTGAGGCTGATAACGAGCTTATTCCTGGATGGAACAAGGAAGAGGGAGAAGGCAGCAAGGAAGGGGCCAAATAATGTCTATTTACCGGATTGATTGTATTTATATAAAGATATGTTTGTATTTATATTGGTTTAATAAGTCCTTTTGGCCATTCGTAACCTCGCTCAAGCCCCGTAGCAAGCTGCGACTATTCTTATGTGTTCTTTATCAAGGTTCAGGGCTTGAAGTGCCTTTCATTCCCAACTTAAATAACGACGTAGCTAACATCCCTCAATCAACTAGAATATCTAGAGAACAACACAGTCTCTTCTCTCTCTTATCAGTTCCCGTTGCAACGCTTGAAACTCTCCTTCGCTGTATTCTGAGTCCGAGTATTCAGAGTCCGACTTGCCTACAATAAGCCCATTCTCATCATAATCAGAGTCGCTGAAACCACCATCCACTAACTCTTCGTGCGATCTACCACTGGGAAATGTCAACTTTCATTGGATCTCAATAGTGTATTGAAACCAACCTCGTAAGCTCAGCCATGACTCTCCAGTCAGATGGGAGGTGCTCCTTAACACTGACAGCCTGTGCAGCCCTGCGTAGATCCCCCCAGAACATATCCATATTGGGCCTCTTGTAGCGACTCCATAACGACACATGCTGCACCATGTATTAGTGATTGTATCAAGGATGGACGCGCACATCAAAACATACCATACTCGAGCACAAGTGTACAAATGCAGGAACAAAAGATATCCACCTCTTAGTCTTCACAGGTCCTCTCAGTCCCGGACCACCCCGAAACTCGATTGTTCCGGAGGCCCTGCCACAGATATTGTCAAAGTTCCACAGTACATATCTCTCTTGCTTAGCGTCCGGCCCGCTCTGCATGAGATCCCTGACATCCTGTTCGTCTTGTACAACTAGCAGTGCGTTCCAAAGTTCTCGGAGAGCAGCCTCCTCGTGGTAGGCTGACATTAGCGCATACAGTGGTGCCGAGCGTATTGTGTTTACCATACAGTAGCGATTAGCCTGCCGATGATACGGCAATAACTGGTGGATGAAAGGTTCATAGTATACAACGCCAAAGGCAATCTTGCGAAGCTGATCCAAACTAAATTCTCTGTCTGGTGATGGTGATACGTGAATATGACTTCCACAAGCTCGCGAAGCATCAGGCATGTGAAACACGCGACCCCAAGAGACCCAGAAGATGTCTACTTCGTTCTCCCAGAAGTAATTTGTCGACAGTATCGGGGAAACTGCTTCGAGGGGAACTATGGACAGTAACGGAAATCAGTATGCGAGCTGAGATCAATGTGGCTTCAGTACTGACTGCGTGGATGTGATGGGTCTCCGAGCGACCCATCCTTGGTGATCCACCACTTGTCATAGTGCTCTGGACGTTTACGATATCTTTGATCAAGCCTATCCGCTAAGGCTTTGGCCCCGTGAAAGTTGAGAGATGTCGCCAGTTTCTCATAGTAGACTGCTCGCAGCAGGGGATGCCGTACTTGATGGGGCTTAGCAATGAGTTCGATTTCGACTCCGAAATTGTAGGAGCCGGAAGAGGTCATGGTTGCTCACATCACCGAGTCACATAAGAGTCTTGGGCAGCTATGGAAGGAGAATGGAATGAGGCCATTTTATTGGGATCCGTCCTTTCAACACGATTATACGGTTGCGAAAGTAGGCCAACCAGGCTGCGGATTGACAAATCGGGCTGTGGTTTGCCATGAAGAGCTCAAAGCCATTCAAATCAGGCTCGCACTGTCTTGTATGCTACCAAGTCGGAGCCTTGTTTTGCCTTAAATCCACTTGCATAATGATGCGCCCGCATAATGAGGGAGGTTCATGCAAACAGCCTGGAGGATCCAAGCCACTCCTTCAACAGCCAACCATACAACTGAAGTGTTTCCTGTCAGCGCGTGTGCCACACCAACAGCGTAAGAACTGCGTCTCGAAATTTCGACTCGCATTTCAGCTTGCTGAACTGTATTTTCTAGGGTTGAAAATACACCCTCCCCCACAAGGTAGATGACTGCAATCATCCTCTAAATATCTCAGCCTATCTAGAAAGCCACCATATATTGCCTTGCTTTTCTCGGCCTCACAGATCTCAACAATCGACCATCAAGCATTCGACCTCATCCACAATTGAGGATTTGCCTCATTTTCTTTTCGATCCACGACTGCATTCAACACCATTCAGTCATATATCAGGTCGTAAGCATTGCCCCAACGGCACGACACGACCGGGGAAGATCGTTATACGCACATTTGCCGCTATGGCAGACTTGCCAACGCAGCTTTACTTTGCTTTTGGCAGCAATCTGTGGCTGCAACAAATGGCCACCCGATGCCCTGATAGCTATTACGTCGGGCGAGCTATCTTACTGGACCATCGCTGGCAAATTAACAGCAGAGGCTTTGCAAATGTGATTCCTTGCAGCGGTTACACCGTGCATGGGCTAGTCTACCAAGTCAACGTTCAAGATGAGGCTCGCCTAGACAGAAGCGAAGGGGTACATTCAGGCGCCTACTCAAAGTCCTACCAAAGCATCCTGCTCCACGAGGCTGCAAAAGATCTTCAGATGCCCACGCGCTTCTTTGTTGAAGATGGAGGAGCAGCCCAGGCAGTCAATGCAGTACGTTCGAGTTCACGCTCTAATGATCCCGAGCAACCATGTCGCATTCAAGATAATGTATTGGTCTATCTCAGCAGCTGGTACACGCAATGGGGTACAGCTCGAGATGAATACATTAACCGGATGAACTGTGGCATCAAAGATGCTGTCACATTGGGCGTTCCCGCCGACTACTTTGAGAATACAGTCAGGCCGTCTATCCCGCACAGGCCCGTCTTACGGAGAACTCACCGCAGAGCCCGAACACGTCAAAGTGAAAACACGGAGTCCCAACAATACAGCGGCCGCCCCAGAGCGACTTCAGCCCCTGAGGAGCCACAGTGGGGGAGGACTCAACGGGAACCGTCTCCGCAAAGGGGAGGTTGGGCCACGTTCCAGCATTACGCACCAGCTTTTGGGTTTGGAAGAAGCACGTCGTACGGAATTTCGAGACCATATTCACAATCGACGTATTGGAGATAGGGCTGACTGTACTGCATGATGTATTGGACAAGCGCGCTCTAATGTTAGATTGGTAGTTTGTATCTTGAGCATGGTATGGCTTGAAAAAGGGTATCTAGGTCCGCGTGGGAGGACTTTTGTAATTTCAGTGTTGGGAATTGTTGGTGTAATGGGAACTTTGCAGATTCGCACACGAGCCAGTCTTGTTAGTGATATGCTGTGGCTCGCCTTGTTTTCTTTGCTTATTGTGGCTTTGTCTTATTACTAGGAGGCAAGGTATGACCCTAATAGCCCAGGGGTAATAGTCCTGACTGTTATACGTGCAAGACATGTAGGAGTCATTCATGCTGCATAGCCATCCCGCTAGTTAAGATATCCAAACGTGGCAGGGTGGCGTTCACATTACGCCCAGGATAATAACGCCTTATTGTCTTTTCAAGCCTTATGTTGAACGGTGTCCTACATTTTGTTGGCATTTGTGGACAGAAAGCTTGAGTCATCACACTGACTGCAGGACACCCTTTCATTCAAGCTGCGCATTCATGCAGGGGCAGTTCAGCTGAGGCAGACAAACAGGTTGCAATGAACACATTGGGGCTCTTCCGGTCTGATTCATGGCAAAGGCCTCTCCTCCGGTCCTGATTTTGAGCCTGGCCTGCTTTCGCTGGCCCCTTTGGCTGGTTGCGTGCGAATCAAATAAGGGTAATCACCAATGAGAGAAATTAAAGAGGCTCTTGAATGTCATTATTATGCGTTGGACCTCCTTACGAAAGAGCGTGGTACCAAAATCAGTCACACTGGCTTTCAAGTAGGACGATCTCATCAATAACTGCCGCTTTCAATACAGACGTGAAGTAAATCGCGATGGAACTACATAGGAAATTCGCTGGCTACAATTATACACTTTAAAGAAAACCCTTTCACAAATCACCTCTGAGATTCATTCAACACTCTCCAGTTCTCGGGAAGGGAATCCCTTAGAGACAGTCGACTGGCTGCTTGCTTGATGACCTCGTAAAGCCCGTCTGGCGACCAAGTTCCGATAGTAAGGATACTTGGGTTCTCGATGTTTTTCTGGTTATCTGTTAGAAAAGAAAGTGAACGGTTGTAAAACTTACCATGTTAAGGAGAGCCTGCATCAAGGCAATGGTGAATGCAATCCATCGCTTGGTTCTGATTTCTCCCCTCAGACATCTTCCGCCCCTGAACTCAACTGTGCCAGACCTTCCAGGGACAATGTTGTCGAAATTCCACAGAACGTACCTATCGTTTTGCATGATATTCTTCAGCATCGTTGCGTTGGTCGCACTGTTAATCAGTAATGCGAAGGCATTGTAGTTATAGTTGCAACCGGCCAGCTCGCTTGAGTTGAGGGTATTAGGCTTGCAGTATCGGTTGTTGGCGCGCTCTCGCGAGAGGAGCTTAAGGATCAGGTCTTCATAGTAGATGATACCAAAAGAGATGATTTTGAGATCAGATAGCAAGAAGGGTCTGTTGCGGCCCTTGGATACGTGTATATGACTTCCGCAAAGAAGCGATCGATCCGGCATATGGAAGACGGCGCGCATGGATTGCCAGAAGACATCGATCTCATTTTCCCAGTTTGCGCGCAAACTGAGAACCGGGGAGACAGCCTCCAGAGGAACTACAACTGAGTTAGCCTTTTGGTGCACATGATAGAGAACAATGTTATCTTACTCTTGTCTTCATGGAATCCAAGAGATCCATCCTTGGTCACCCACCATTTATCGTAGTGCTCAGGTCGCTTGCCATATCCGCTTTGCAAGTCATCGGACTTCGCCTTCAGTCCTCTCTTTCTGAGGGACGCGGCCAGCTTATTGTAGTATAAAGCGTGTTTGGTATTGAGTGGTTGTCGGATTTTATGAGGCTCCACAACGACCTCAATCTCAACACCGAAATGAAAGTCAGCCATGTCGATAGGATAAAAGAGTTGATAGTTGAAGAATGAGGGACTACGCACTGACAGCTGCGGCCGTTATTATCACCAAATCTTTGGCCTTAGGACAAGCTTGAAGCCCCGTTGCTGAGCGTTAAGCATAGGCCAGGAGCCTCGTTTCGCATAATGCTATAATGTGCATATTGAGTTTTGGGCAGCTGTGAATGAGGCAAGAGAGGTGAAAGCTGACAACCAAGACATTGTAAATTTAATTTGGGATTTGTTGCCCGAGAGTTGGGCTTACATTGCCCGAGGCCCAGCTGAGGGAATTGTTTGGTCTGTATCATCAGTCATGATTATGCAGTCATCAAGCTCTGCAGCCAGGAAGATTGAAACAGGCTTCATGATTGGTCCAGATCGACACTTTCTGTTCAAGTGACCTGGGATTGATACTGTATAACCCCCCATGCCTCAATCTCGATTCGCCCTCACCGCCTAACCTCAATTAGGCTCAGAGGCTCTCAGGCTCCTCTCAGGCTTCCGCGTCAACGACCTTTCCTTGAATTCCTCACTTTCCTGTCGTCCTATATTTCTATTACTCCAACCAGTTTCTGTTCTGTCGGACAAAAATGCATTCATCCAATCCATCTGGAACTGGCCACGTGGCCCCAACCAGGGCCATCAGATCCGCCAGCACGCTCTACTTTGCATATGGGAGCAACTTGCATATGGCTCAGATGGCGCAGAGATGCCCTGGGAGCGTGTTTAAAGGAAAAGCGACACTCGACTTCTATCGTTGGCAGATCAATGAGCGCGGCGTCGCCAACGTGGTTGATTCAGGAAGCAATCATTCGGTCCAGGGCCTTCTCTATATGATCGGGCCCAAAGACGAAAGAACTCTTGATCGTTCTGAGGGTGTGTCCAAGGGTTTCTACCAAAAGCATTTGTTGAGAGTCACCCTTGAGCCCCACGAGGAATTCGCCGACTTTAAGACGTCAAGGTTGGCCCATCTGATTGCAGAGCACTACAACCGGATTGATAATCCGACGGACACATCAACTACTCATGATTCGTCTCAACACAACGCAGAACCTCCACGGCGTGTGCCCCGGACTCATCAAGTCAAAGCACTCGTCTACGTGAGCGAGGATTACACGACAGACGGCACCATCCGAGAAGAATACATCTCAAGAATGCAGAACGCAGTCAACGATGCTGTTCTTCTTGGAGTCTCACGATCATTTGTCGACCGGTTTATCGTTCCATTTCTTGATCCCGCACAAATCAGACATTTATCAAATCGGCAACCTGAACAAAAAAAAAGTCCATCTCGACAAAATTCTCCCGCTTTACCAGAGCCAGACACTGGACCTGTGGAGGAAGCTCAGACAACACCAAAGGTCGAAAACGAGGTGGTTGGGGTAGAAGATACCGAGACTTTAGATGGCGAAAAGGAATCTGCCGAAACAAGCGACGTGGAGATGAAGGACAAAGAAAATGAAGATGGTAAGTTGAACTCAATTAAGACTATATATTCGTCTGCCTTCTGCTGCCGTGCTTTTCGGCCATCTGACCTTGCGATAGCACCAACCCCAGGTGACGAGGTTGATCTATCTGGATATGTCGATTTGTCCAATCTCAGGAAGGAAAATCGTCAATCCAATAGTGACTCCAACATCACCTTGCCAACAGAGTTGTTGGACGCTGTCACAGAAGTTGACACTACTATTGTCGAGGCTGACGCGGGGAGCATCTACTTAGTTGTCGTCAAACAAAATGCACCAGAGGCTAACCCGGAATTCAGAATCGCAGCGGCAGCCCAGGGGACTCAACTGGCTAATGAGCTTGCTATGAAATGTTACAGAGATATCTGTGCTTTGAACAACAAGCCGGTGGTGGAAGAGGGCGAAGAACCAGATGTTGTCGTTGTCAGGGAGGCTGATCTGGGTCAATTAACATGGAGCTTTGGAGAAAACTCATGCCTCTGCCTGAGCACTGCAAGGTCGGAGGAGCCGCCTTGGTTAACCGTCTGGGTAGAGACCCAGATGTTGCTGGAACCTTTGGAAACGGTATGATGGGATGGAAGATCTTGCCTGCGAGGGTTGTGCAGCTTCACCATTCATTTATATCAGGCTTGTGATTAGATCGTGCTATAATGAAGCTTCAATGCTGTGGAACTGGAAGAAAGTTAGTAATAGCGGCGGATCGCATCAGGACCAACACGAAACAGAATCTGGAGGATATGACTTCGATAGCAGAATATAGACGTTTAAGCCAGCACGTTATCTATAACAGTCGTAGTCACACTCCACACGTCACGAGAGCTACTTGCGGGGTTGAGTACCATCGACGGAGTATCATCAGAGTGGTGTTCAAGGTTGCAATTGATAACAGCCCCCACAAAACTATAGACCCAAAGATAAAGTCGGGGTAGATAGCCCATGGTCATGTCTAACCTCGGAATTTGAGATAATTAATAGCAGTGATATTGCCCATCAACTTCGTCGGGAGACTTGGTCACCTCCATCGTGATCGTCGGTTTCCTATACCTCCTCTTCTCTCATGCCTAGTATACAATCTTCTCCAGCATATACCTCATAGACAAAGACATGGCATCCCATGATATACAAGGCCGAAGCTTCGATGACAAGGCTACACCCCACAAACCAGAATATTGGCCTAAAGATAATGTCCCATGGAATTAGAAACTAACGAATGTGTATTGATCCAAAGTGAAAGTCTCAAGTATCTATTTAAAAGAACGTGGATCTATAATACAACTCTGTTATCATCTGCAGAGTCTTTGGACAATGTCAAAGTCTTTGTCATTACTTCAGTCCCTTGGCGATGTTCGCATACTGAGAGTTGGGGTAAGTCAGACAGTTGTTAGTGGTGTCCAAACCACCAAGATTCTTTGAGCTGGTGCCGATGAGCGAGGCAGAACCTGTCTTGTCGGCGGACGCCTCCCAAAACATGCTTCCTCCAAGGCTGAGATTCTTGATATAGAGAACCTTGTTCTCAACCATACCGGGCGTATCAAAAGAAATGAGCTCCTTGGTGTTAGAGTCATAGCTGTAGGACGCCTGAGCATCGCGGTCATAGACAAGGCTGGCTCCACTCTTGGGCAAAGCCTTATAGTCCCAGATACCATTCTCCCAACTACCAGATCCTACGCCGGTGTAGGACTGTCCAATGCCGGCGGTGTTCTGGAATGCACGGCCGTAGATAGGCATGCCGAGGACCATCTTGGCTGACGGAACGCCGCCGTTGACGTACGCTTTGACGGCCTGGTCAGTATTGAAGGGCGTCGCGTTAGGGATCTTGGAGTTGTGGTATTTATTGGCCTGATGTCCAGAGAAGGTGCTCCATGACCCGGCATAGTCATAAGCCATGAGGTTAACATGATCGAGAACGGACCCAAGCTCCTTCATCTTGAGCTTGTTATAATTGTCAGGGCCGGCTGGGGCAGCAATAGATAGCTGGAAGTGATAGCCAGATGCGTATTGCTTAGAGTAAGCGTTGAGCTCATTGCGCACGGCTTGAAGAAGAAGAACCATATTGTTCGCTTCGGTGGCATTGGCGGGATATTCCCAGTCAACATCGATGCCGTCAAAGCCCCAATCTTTCATGAGAGCAACAGAAGTCTTGGCAAAGGTTAATCGGGTTGCGGCAGAGCTGGCAGCAGCAGGGAAGTTGGTCGACCACGTCCAGCCACCGATGGAAAGCATGACCTTGAGCTTTCTGTTGGCCTTCTTGAGGAGGAAGAGTTGCTTGACGCAGCCATAAGCATTGTTACCAGGCTCTTCCCAGGCTGTCTATGGGTCAGTACTCTTCATCAAGGTTATTGCATCAGTTGTACTCACAATCACCAGCATAATGCTTCTCAAGATCGGCGTACGAGTCGCCAGTGTAACTACATATATGTATGAGCATCTAGACAAGATGTGTCTCGATGAGGGAATACTTACACGGTTCCATCAGCCCTCACATTCATGAAAGCATAGAGTACATGTGTGAGTTGAGATGCAGGAAGGTTCTGGGGTTGATAGTTGCGGCCATAGATACCCCTGCAATTATTTAGTTAACTGTTCAACAGGACCAAGATGGTAGAGCATACCAGTTCGTGAAATAGACGGCGTTGACACGGCCGGTTGCCTCTTCAGAGACATCATCGTTATCCGCTGGAACAACCAGGTCGGGAATGTTGGATGTCATATCATCGAGTGCGACCATTTTGGGCAAGGATTTGAAGTATGGAAAGTTTTCAGAATGTTTGAAGAAGTAGTCTAGTGTTCAGAGCTGAAATCGTTTCTGTTCTAACTTCACAAATCCCAAGGCCTGATTCTATACGGTTTATATACGGGCTGAAGATATACGCCAAGACGCAAATAATAATTAATTCATATACAGGAGATAACTCCGTCACATTGGAACGTCATTGATCGTTCTCAGCTGGGCTTTCAAAGACATGGTGAGTTGCAGTGTCTGAAGGGGGAACATGTGCAGACTACTCAAGTGACTTTGGTAAAATCGTGATTTTTGCGATGGCTTCCAGAGTGATACGAAAATGCTGTAGCAGAGGTAAACAAGTGAGCGACTGGAGTCAGATGCGGTTGGTTGCAACGTTGCAGATCCGTCTCATTTCCACGGCCAACGCAGAGAACATAGAAACCAAGGAGAGGCATGAGACCACCAGAGAGGTATATGAAAGTTTTAAGACCTTAAGATGCGAAATAAACGTCGGGTGATAGTGTCGCTTGAAATGAATTCTCGCATCGCAAGTTGAGAGCAGGGCATGAAAAACAGGTCTTCCTCCGATAGAGTTAGAGACAGAATGGGAGGCATCGAGATAAGGCAAGTGAATGCATGTCATTTGATATTTCCGACTGTGACGATATAGCCCAAAGATGTTAATTTCCATGAGCCGGCGCGGTAGTTATTAAGTAGGGTAGCATTCATAAGAGCGTGATAATGGCACCGGGCCAGTAAGCTGTCACGACCAGTGACATCTCGACATGACTCAGATATTCCACAAACCTTATCAATACTTGACAGACATTATGAAATCTTATTTTGGGGGAAATTCTAATCAGTGTTTGTTTGTTATACCAGGAGATCTTAAGTTTGAACTGTCATGAGATGCTCATCGAATCATGGCGAAATACAAAAGCTAGGGCATTTTGAGACTGTTTGGGTACAATAAGATGCCTCGATCAGCACAATCAATTTTCCACTCGGCCATTGCCCTAAGAAGTTCGATGCAACATCAACGTCCGTTCTCAAGTTATCGTGGGGTCTATATTAGGCAGGTAGCTAATAACCAATGGAACGTCCAAGCAAGACATTGGAGCAGGTGGCGCATGTCTCACTCGCAGGTCGAGTCTAGCTGATAAGGGCTATTTCTCCATGGTCGTATGACGGAAAACTTCTGCGAATCACCAAAAGTTCCTCTAATCAACCATCCTTGAAAATCCTGGGGCACGAGGAAAAGAGGTCATTTGCATTGCGATTTAAATCTCGATTATAAGATATTATAGAGATTAAACTTTGAAAACCATATTTCTAGAATCGATGCTTGTGAAAAGGTTCATGTCAGTGTTTTCCCCTCCGCAATCCAACGGGGATGGGGTGTTTGATCATCCATAATGAATTCACCGATCAAGTTAAATTGATGAACTGGTTATGAAAGATTCAAAATCCTGACAATATATTCTATAGTCCTGAAAGTTGGTGATTCACCACAAAGTCTTGTACACAACAGCGCCAGTTCCAACCACGGCGGTAAACAAGATTACCATACCCGGCAGCGCGCTCATGAAGAATTCTTTTGCTATTTTGTCTTGGTGATCTTGATAGCCAGAAACCTTGTTCACATGAGGAAAAGGCTCGTCGGGGACCGGCTTGTCCAGGAACTTGCACAGAGGCTCCCATCCATCCTCAACAGTCCACTCCAGGAGCCTTTCCTTGGGCACGAGGCCACGAATCATGTTGCAGTGTTCTATGGCAGAGGTTAATGCATTTTCCCTCTGGTTCAGTTTGAGCTTCTTACCTTTATATACCCATTTCCCATTCCTTGCCACTCCTGTCACAATGTTACCATCCAAAGCCCGGAACAGGCCAGGCCACAGCCAGCGTTCGTAAGCATGCCAGACCCAAAAGGGCGCTCCGCCGAGCCACGAGAGTATATAGAGACCCCAATTGCCATTGACATCAACCAAGGTCTTCACTGCACTATCGTGCCACGCATCCAAGTCTTTGCGGTGGTTGAGTACCACCTTGGCATCGGGATAGGCAGCTATGAGTTCAGCTGCAAAGACTGAGGCTGCTGCATCGGTGACAGCAACAGAATGTCCGATGACTTCATCGAAATCCTCTTTGGTGATCGTAGCGTTTCCATCGAGCGGGCCAAACCACCTCAAAGATATCAGTTAGTGTATTTCCAAACGGCAAGGAATATTCACTCACTTTTTGCGACATAGCTGAACCCACTTGGAAGAGTAGTTTGGTAGTTCATACACAATGTCCCAACCATGATATGTATGATCATATCCAAGTTTCAGGAGCGCTGTCTGGAGAGACTCGGTGGCAGACCTTGGAGGGCCCACGCAGAGTACCTCCATGGGCTTGGTGCGTTCGCGTTTGGGAGGTTCTGGCACTGCATAGACGTAGTTCTCTAGGAAGCGCCACAACCATCCATTGATAGACGGCATTGTATTTGACTTTTGATAGTCTTTTATTAGAGATGATTCAGCGATAGAAAAAGAAACAAGCTCGAGGTTGTTTAAGATAATAGAGAACACGGTAAGGTAGTTATAGATGATTGAAGCAGAGCGGTGAGGGAGTTGAGTATAACCCTCAGATGAGAGAATATCTGTTCTTTATTGATGTTCAGGGCTCAAAGTGCCATTTAAATACCAACCTTATCCCCGTAGCTCCGATGGTGTGAGGGGAGAAATAGTCTGATAGGACTACGGATGACGTACTATCGAACGAAAGATCGTCGGCCCAGTAAGACTAAACCTTGTCTTCAGCTTCGTATTTTAAGGACGAATAGCAATGGAGGTTTATAGTAAAAGATGAGATATCATACGTTTCTCCAGACCTCGCGTGATTCAGGTAAACATCCAATTGCATCTGTCCCGACTAACAGCGAGGAGAGAACAAAAAACGGTAGAGACTCAAGTATAAATTCGTTGACGAAGTCAGAATTGGTGACTTCATACCAGTTACACGGACAGAAAGAGACTAACCTCATGCAGATGGGACAAGAAGAAGATCAATTGGCGTTTTCACATGCAACCGTGTCATCTTCTCCCTTGTTTTGCATCAGGCGCGACGCGAGGCGACACGTTGACTTGGCGTACGTAGCACAAACAACGTCACATTGAACAAAGACAAGTCTGTATGATAGAAATCATGGAGTATGCTAATATTGACGATATTTTACAGACTATCTTGTTGTATAAACAGACGACTCTCCCCAGGACCGGACGGGCTGTATAGTACATATTTGAGAAAAAGGAAATTTCTAGGGGTGAGACCAGTACGATTGCGCCTGATCCTTTGTAAGAGCTTCGACATTGATGTTGTCAAGCTCGAAGTCAGTGTCATCACCATCATCGTCCCTCCACGACCGCTCTTGCTTGGGCTCCGGAGCCCTTTCACCGTTTCGGTTCGAAGGACCAGCGCTGTTGACACCTAGGTAAGTCGAGTCTTCAATCTCCTCCAACTCACGGTGTTCCATAGCGCGAGACGATCTTGCGGTTTTGGCTTCATCAAACGTGTAGTCATCAATCCTGGTGAGACGTCCCAGTAGCATTCGTAGGGCCGGGAGGCAGGCAGCGATGAGGCCAATGTTGACGTCGAGAGAGCTCCATAGCTCTGTTGAAGAGAGAAGGTCAGCGAACTTGTAAAGGCATAGGCCGGAGAATACTTACCAATCGTGCTGAAAGATCGAAACGAACCATTATCGCCAAGCTCTACGTTCAGGAATCGGACCAAGGAGATAGC
Organism: Fusarium verrucosum; assembly: GCA_013623715.1. Classification (NCBI taxonomy): domain Eukaryota; kingdom Fungi; phylum Ascomycota; class Sordariomycetes; order Hypocreales; family Nectriaceae; genus Fusarium; species Fusarium verrucosum. The sequence continues at coordinate 63,540 of JABFFJ010000105.1, forward strand.
AATGTCTAAAACACCGACCAAAGATACAAAATACACACCGAGTTTGGCTCGCTTAGTCAAATCGAGATCATTAATGACTGTAAAGGGCAGAATCAAGACTGACACCCGTGTTAGTGACTGTCTACAAGAGACTGGGGATGTTGCAAACATACTGAGAAGACTGCCCAAGAAAGACAAAGCCCAAGAGACTTGAAAGACGACACCCTGCCAACGCCAATCGCATGGGGTCATGGGGCGAGTGATTACCCTAGAAAGTATCAGAATAGGGCCCCAAAGTGAAACATTGCTAGTGAAACATACCAGTGCCTCTCGATAGGCATGCAAGAAAAGAGCTGCATCGACAGGGTTATGATATAGGAGAGCCCACAGTAGAAAACGGTGATCCAAAGCGTCCTGCGACGTCTTCCCATGAAGGTGGGGAAGATAGGGAAGTACAGAGAAAGTAGAATCGCTTTTGATAGATACGTCGTCGCGTAGAAGGGAATTTCACTCGCCCAGGACATCTTGAATGGAGTTAGCCCACGCTGCAGTATGAACAATGCTCAAAGGATATACCTTGTAGATGTATTCCACCTCCGCTTCACCCGGATTATAATTCTCAAAGCCGACACTGATGCCAGGCCTGAGAACATTGAGATTCTGAAAGACGACATCGAAAGCTGAGCCCGCGATAGCGGCACATAGAGCCAAAACCATGAAGTAGTCACTCGTGACTAGCTTCTCCCTCTGGATTCCCAACTTGTAAAAGAATCTAGTAGCAATGATAACAGCTGCAAACGAGATGAGACTGAATGTCGCGCCCTGTTTGACCCATCAGCATGATTATTCGCACAGACGAAAGCGATGAGACATGGAACGTACCAGCACGGCTGCCCCAGTGGGAGGAGGGAAAGCCTTGGTTAGAGTCATTTTCGATAAAGAGCGTGTAACTGCACCGAGAATGAGAGACAAGGTGAGACAGATGTTTGAATGAAAGCAACGAAACGGATCCGACCATGTCTTATTGTGCAGCAAAGCATTGGCACTAAGTTGGATGCGGCCAGGGCCTTGGAGATGTCTGGAATGCTAGGCAGGGCAGTGGCTTGCTCGAGCCTTTGTTAGCGTCATGAATTGCAAATCGAGGTGATTCGCAAGTGATTAGCCAGGGCACGGAACCTGCTGAGGCGTGATGTTGAGTTTTGTTAGACCATATTCGCATTCCTTGTATAGCACGACGCATGGCCCGAGAGTTGTGAAAGGCCGCTTCTGGAGAGATAAGGTTTGACAGCCAAGGGTCCTGGATCGTTCTCGGCATGGCTTCTCGCTTTAATATGGGGCCTTCCCCTCATTTTCATAGTCTTTTGAACTTTGTGGCAATCACTACGACGGTCTAGTTGCATCACCTGCATGATGCAGGAACCCGATCCAGGGACGAGAACCATGGCCAAGCCCTGATGTTGAGCACTATTACAGCATATTAACCGACAGCAATAACAGATCGACATACTATGATATCTCGCTTATCGTTTAAACTCAAGTGGCTTTGTTGGTTTGAGTCACTTCGTCTTGCTCTTACATAGATAGTTGAATTCAATCCTTCTACAAACAATTCTCACTCCATTTCGGGCAATTGGCACAACTATTTCGACGGCGCCGCCGTGGCTATTGTTAATACAAAGCCACACAAAAGCAAGGTATAACAAATGAGTGTGTAACATCCACCGATTGCCGATTGACAGGTTGTGGTGACGTATAGCGCATTCCATCCAAGACCTGCGCGGGATCTTCTCAAAATGTCAACCAACCGCGAGCCCCAAGAGTGTCGTTGAATGCGAGTTTCACCTTGATTGACACTCGAAAGGTAAGTGGCGGAAAGACGTTGTCGGCTGTTGGTCACAAATCCATTGCTTGTTGACGGACTGGGAAGAATAGAGGAGTAGTTCTTTTATCTCGCGTTGACATATCGAAAGCGCGACAGGATTACATAATATGATAGTTCATGGGAAGACATCTAGCTCTGCTGAGCCAGTTCTGTAATGAGCGTGTCGAAAAGTCCCATCTTGACAGTATCTAGTTCCTGCACGTCTCGGATCTCATCATCAATGAGATCGATGAGTTGCTGCTCATTATCCCACTTGGGCTTCCATCCCAATCGGATTCCATTCTCTGGAACAAGATCTCCACTGAGGTCGGTTAGACAAGGCATCGTGTTGAGTTTGTGAATGACTTACTTGGACATGGTCATGGGGACAATATACTGGCGTGGAAATCCGAGGTTATCGGCTGCCACGTCGTAGTTTGGCCAGATCTTGGGGGTAGGATCATCCACAAGACCACGGGCGTAGAGCACTTCGGCAACTTTATCTTTGATCCTCCACCAGTTGACACGATGGGCAATTGAAAAGAAATAACCCTCGTTCCCAACAGCGATGGGTTCCTGTTTCAGAATATTGTTCAAGATGAGAACGTACAGGTCGGTAAGATCCGAGATGTGTACAGCTCCAGGGTACTGGTCGAGAATTAGTATTCAATGCCAATAAAGCATCGTGCTTGAATATAGCATACCGAATTTTTGTCAAATTTGTAGACCGTTCTGAGCTTGATGCTAGTTCGGACCAAGGCAGGGATATTCACAGAAAGCTTCCTGCACTCTCCAGTGCCACGCCCATCTATCTCAAGATCAGAACTCTTCTTTTCGTAGTCAAGATCGGGATCATTATTCGAGGGATACTTACAGGTTAACTGGATCGGGATGTTGAAAGTCCCGACACCCTGTGCCTTTCCTTCATCAGCAAGCACAATATTTGTCTACCCTATGGTTAGCTAGGAATAAATATATGACACAACAGAGCCTCACCTTTCGGACGGGATTCTCAAGGCCAAGCTCTCTTTGGCGATCAACAAGGGGTTCGGTGTCCTTCACCTTTCCGTGAGGCCACCCACCTTCGGCCGTAAACATTGATGCAACCGAAGACTTTAAAAATGTTAATTAAATTCAGGTCTTAAGCGGGATGCCTTACATGAATCAGATACGTCTTGTGACCGCTAGCTCGGCGTCGCTTCCCAAGACCACTAAGGATGTTGGACAGCATGGACGGAAAGATGGCCCCAGCTGTATGGATAGCAATGTCGACTTTATGTACTCTTAGTAACGAGAAAAGAATGATAGACGGTATACTCACTCTTGTACTTGTCAATTGCCTTTTCAACGGCATCTTTGTCTTGAAGATCGATTTGAAAAGCCTGGACTCGTTCTAGCTTGGATATCTTATCAACCTGGTCTTGACTTCGAGCAGCTGCAAAAATGTTGACGGCCTTGAGGGTTTCATCAGAGCGGGATAGAATATCGGCTATAACAGAACCACCACTGGAGACTAATTAGTAGACGAGGGGATAGTCAGTCTCAAACCCGCTTACATATAACCGGCAGCTCCAGTAACGAGGATGTTGTGAGACATGTTGTTGAATGCTCGAAGTAGTTGAATAGTTGAGCTTTTGGAAGTTTGGATAGTGTCTTCTTGTTTATTCTTGAATTGAGAAACATGAACAAGTACTTATAGTAGTCTTACCCCAAACATTGATCCTTGGGCTTCGCACTCAGACGAAGGACCAGGTTAGGAAGACACGAAATCAGCAATTTTGATTGGTTAACTAAACCCACATCTGACCAATACCTGGAAATCCGCGCGTTTCCGGCAGGTTTGTCATCTCATCTTGAACCTCAATATGATCAACTTTCCATGACAAACCTTCTGCACTTGACACAATACTTGCTATGGAATCCCGCGCGTCTCCAGCTGACAAGATGAATCCCAGTCGTCCAACTATTAGTCGACGCTCGGTAAAGCTGACCAACGTTTCCCCCAGTATTGTTCAGTAGCTAACCCGCTTGTCAGTGCGATCAATGCCGAGCAAGAAAGGTATATTCGTTTACCGCTGCAAATATATAATATCTGACAAATACATCCTAGATTGGATGTGACAGAGGGACGCCTTGTTCCAATTGTCTATCCGCCCGGGTCGACTGCACTCACAGCCAGATCGCATCCAAGCCAACTGCCAGGCAAAGAGTCTTGGTTTCTGAGCAATAGTAACTAGAGTCTTTTCAGTTCTTTAAGAATTGTAACTAACTTCTGCTGGATAGTGAGCGAAAGATTGATGATATCTCTCGCGATGTCAGTACTATCAAGTCCCTGTTGGCAGGACTCGATCTGAGTAGAGCCACAACACAGTCAACGCGAGAACATCATCCGGAGATTGAACGGCTGAGCCCATTAAAGAAAAGTGGCCTGCCTGAACCTGATAAGGCGTCTCTGGCCGCACCTCTCCCATGTTGGGATTACTCAGCGCACATCATTGGCTTTGTTCAATCTATCATCCAAGATAGCGACTCGGTTTCGGCAAATGTTGAATGGAAGAGCACTGTCTCTTCGTTGAAGAGCCTTGCCAATGCTTTGCGTAACCCTAGGCTGTCTCAAGATCTACCTACGGCGAGGCTAAGGCCTAACGAACAGTCAAAGGATATAACTACACCTCCATTGGAGGCCGTTCTGGAAATACTGCGCTGGGCAAATAGTACGTTGTTAGGACTGCCATTATGAACCGCATTCTGATATTAGTTCAGTACATTCGAACGATTTTCGAATCGTATGGATTTGCAGGTTCCTCCCGCTCAAAGTCTTCCAAGAGATATGCACGCGAGTGTATCTCAGCGTCGATGATCACACCGAAGCCGAGCTCATCATTGCGAACAGCCTTTTATCCTACATCTTCGCCGAATATTCCGTCGTTCACGGAGAGGCCAAGTATCGACAATATTGTCAATTCTATCGAGAAAATGTTGGCAGCACCCTTGCGAAGCTTCCCTTGTTACTGCCAGCATCAATGGAGCTCATCGCCGCGCTGGCTCTTGGGGTATACACCCACTAATACAATACAAGAGTGAGGCTAATTCGGCACAGGCTTTGTACATGGTTGAAGAAAGCAAAGCATCACAAGCATGGACACTTATATCAACGGCCATGGCTCACTGCCAGACGCTAGACTATCATCGGCTCGATTCGCCTGAGGGGACTAGCAACGAGATGCAGACTCGCCTTTTCTGGGTCGTGTACGCTTACGAGAAGGGAATTTCCTTGAGGTTGGGGCGTCGCTCTGGTATAAGCGACTCTGAAATTTCCCTGTCGACTCAGTCATGCCAGCATCGGTCCATTCGTCTCGGCCGGATACAAGGAAAGGTGTATGATCAGCTATACAGCCCTCCAGGCCTGGCAACTCCGGGCAATATGCGTTGTAAGGCTGCCAATAGTCTTGCGCACGAACTTCAATCCATAATCGACGAGACTCATGACGAGGTCGCAGTAAGTGTAACCATTCGACACATTACAACCTGCCTATCTGACACAGCCCTTAGCAAGCTTTGGCTCAAAAGGGAGGCATGAATGACGACCCTATGAAAGTCATCTACCTGCATTGCGATCTCGTCTGCGAATCATCTTTGATGGCTATGGTTCTCAGAGCATTACCTGGGCCTCGGGATACGGATGCTCACGAAAGCTGCATCACCGTTGCGCGCAATACTCTGGACTTACATGATCAATGCATGAAACTTGTCAACGGTTGCAAGGATCCTTTGTTGATCAGAAGATACATCAACTGGTGAGCGGACCATCTAGAAGCAACGACACTCCGTGTCCCTTTTCGTCCGTTTAACTCGGGCTAACTTCTTCACCCAGGGCCATTTTGCATACACCATTCTTTCCATTCAGTATCATCTTCACACATGCCGTCCTAAACTCAATTCCAGAGGATCTGGACCGCTTAGACAAATTCGCTTCCTCGTTCAAGCCGGAAAGTTCGGATCAAGACCCGGCAACGCATCCACACCGATTGTACGAGCTTCTCAGCAAAACGGCTCGGCTTTACATCAGATCACGCCCAGCCCCGTCGCATACTAGCGGATCGAGTTCGAGTGACTTTACTATGGCCGATACTGAAGCTGCGGAAAACATGGGTGAAATGGACGGCGAGGCGACGGATCTGGCTATTGATGCTGTGGACGATTCAACTTTCCATATTGGGGAATGGTTTCATAGTAATCAGCAATTTATGCGACTGCTACATGATGATATACCATATTGAGCGAGACTTCCTGATATTTAGACAGGATGATATAGCACCTGTCTGCTGAGACGTTGGTAGTGGAATGGTATGCAGTAGCCGAAGAGAAGCAGAGAATTAAAAGAACGGAGCGTGCATTGTCACTATAGATAAAAGGAAATTAAAACAATTGAAGAATAAATTGCGGCGGAATATTGTCTGTTCATATGCCGTAATTGATCTGAAAAAGCACAGCTGAAACAGCGGATGCTACCATAAGACGTGGACCCATCCATCACATGCAAAGCTGGCCGATGATATGCAGCCTGATTCTGCCTTGGAAAACACGTCAAATATACCCTTCATGGGTTATATTACAAGTTAGTGCGTTATACGTGTAATCTTCCGATCATTCCGCGTCAGACTAAAAGCTATCGTCAGATCAGCTCATTGCCATAGCCTTGTTGTCCATCGATCGGCCCACGCGGATGCCGAGGCATTGGGGATACATTTGTCGAGACCCCAACAGAATTTATCCTTGAGTAAAATGTTCTCGTTTTCTGGAAAGCTTGTTGCACTGTCAAATCATCTAAATCCTTCTCCAGTAAAATGTGCTAGCTCTGCAAGATCTAGTATTAAGGCCTGTCAGCATCATGCAAGCCTCAGCCACTCATCATTCCGGCAGTCCGCCTCTGAGTACTTCTTTCATCGGCGTAACATCAACCCCATGTTTGCTTTTCGAAATCAGGTATTTAGTTCTATGATAGTATATGAGATCAAAGTCTCCATTCTGACATTGATCAACAGACTTGAACATGACTTTCTCGTCTTCTGGGGCAGTCGATACGAATCATCTGACCAGCCGCTCAAGGGAGTCGTGGTTCTTTGCTTACAATCCGCTCTCAAGCTCGAGGATATCACTCTTCGTCTGGATGGAACTGTGCGTCATGCTTGGTCGGCAGACCCTGGCTTGGCTCATAATACCAACATTCTCAAGCACAAATGGCCCCCATTAATAGGAAGCAGCGGCAAGAGCTTCACTCTACCAGCTGGGAACTATGAGTGGCCCTTCGAGCTCATGATGCCTGGCGATACTTCCGAGAGCCTTGAGGGTATGCGAGATGCCTCTATCATCTATAATCTGAGGGCCACCATAGGTAGGGGCAAGCTAGCTCGTCAAATTGGCTGCAACAAGAAGCTCCGAATAATTCGCACATTTCCGCTGACTACTCTCGACTTCATGCATAACATGAGCGTTGAACAGACATGGATTGATAAACTCGACTATTCAGTATCCATACCGACAAAAGCTGCCGTGTTTGGGGGTTCCATTATGTTGGAAATGAGATTTACACCACTCATGAAAGGCATCGAATTAGATCAAATCGTCGCAACACTGATAGAGTTTCACGAGTTCAGCATGCACAGCAGACATTACATCTACACGCGAGAGCATAAGAGCCAGCGTGAGGTCTCTCATTGGAGCTTTGAGCTTTCGAGAGAGGAATATTGGCAAGACAACATAGAGGAAACAAACCAAGAAGGATGGGTGATAAAAAAGACTTTGGATTTGCCGAAAAAATTGGGTGACTGTATTCAGGGCATAGACACCCAAGGAATCAGGATCTACCATAAACTGAAGATCCATATACCCATCCGGAACCCAGATGGGCATGTCTCACATGTAAGTTATCCTTCAAACGTTACAGAAATTGTAAAAGCTGATGGTGAAGCTTGATATGAAAATCCCCGTCTCCATCTTCATATCTCCATTTATGACTCTTGACGAACAAGGCAACATGGTTGATCATGCACCAAGCGCACAAAGACTACTAAATGAGCCTATCGGTCCTCCGATGTACGGAGAGCATACCCTCGATCAGTTGTATGACACTGTCGAAGACTGGCAGATCCCTCGCCACAGGCCATATACAGCTGTCCCAGAGACAAACGGATATGATGCGAACACCGAACACCATGCGGACTCAAATGGACTCCAGACACGTGGGCGGTCAAATACCCACGACTCGTCTCAGCACAATGAGGTCGACCATTTATCACGCAGCTCATCCGAAACTGCTTCTACAGATTCAGAGGTGCTTGCTGAGCTCAGTAAGGTTCCGACATATCGCACAGCACTTCGTACCCCTTTACAGCCACAAAACCAACAAGGGGGAGCTCGACCTCCTGATTACCAAACAGCAGCTAGAGATAGCTGAAAGTGTGCCTTCACATGAGTGAAATTATCGGTGTACGCGACGGTTGTTTTTTGGTCCTCATATAGCATCTTTTTGAAGAATATTAGAGATAGTTATTAGACTTTTAGAGGGCTTTGGCTATACATGGATGGGAAGGGTTGGCGTTTCGGCTGCTGGTATCTATATATACGCGCTTATATCTTCGCTTTGGGCAACTAAATTCCATACTGTTATTATTCTAAATATATTCACCAGTTTCCAAGATTCTATGCCCCGGCTTAAGCTTTCTTTGGGCAGGGCGTTGCCAGTTTAAAACAGTCTTTCCTTGTTCTAGCATATCCCTCCTCTCCATACTCCACAAAACTTTGGATTCTACCTTAGGGCCGGTGGTGTAGTTGGTTACAACTTCAGAGGGTGGTGGTTGCGGCATATTTGGCCAGTCGATGTAGTTTGGGGCATCTTTATATGTCTTGATCTGGTTCGCGTCTTTTCGCCTCTCTGCCGACCATTGATCGAGAACTTTGCGGAATTCCGCCACCGGGTGATCAAGCTGAATGTCAGGGTGCTTGGTCCATTCTACCCCCTCGATGTCGGAAACGTTTTGTTCTTCATGTTCCACAGAGCGTAACTCGTAGTTCCCCGTGATAAGTTCGTATACCGCGAATATAACCCCATCAACATCGTTCCGGGCCTGGCTAAATCCCACATCTCCGATGCGAGCTGAGAAATTAAAGTCAAAGATCATCAAGGAATCAGTTGGGTCGTTTATGAGAAGGTTCCGAAGTGCGACATCTTGATGAGCAATCCCGAGATTCAAGTTCAGCTCATCAATAACACTAGTTAATTGAAGGAGCCACTTGAGCTTGAAGACTCGAGATTTGTTCTCGTCAAGCGTTCCTCCGGGGATATACTGGGTTGTAAATCCGACGCAGCGACCTTCCAGCTCATCTACGATTATCTTGTCGAAGGACACGATATTTGGATGTTGTTTGGGTAAACGCGTCCACAGATTCATCTCATTCCATACATGAGACATGCGTTGAGAGACGAAGTAATACTTAAATACTAACTATGTTCAAGTCAGGGGGTTCATTCTTGTTTTCTCTATAACCGCCTACTTACCTTTTCGCCGGGCTTAGAGGATTGCAGATATGTGACAAGATCCACTAGGGGGCCCAGTCTATCAACTTCTTCAAGTTCTGACCTTAGGATAGCTTTAATTTCATCTGCCTTTTCGATTGCCTCAAGTGGGACGTAGAACGGGCAAAAGGTGTTATCGTCTTCTAGGTTTGTAGATGTTGATATTATGTCTCCCTGAGATGAAACACGGATTTCAAAAACATCCAGTGCTAGATCATCTATATGTTTTGAGAGGTGCTCGACTGCTGGGTCTGCTGATTCAAGTTCCTCATCCATAGTGACTGAAACAAGGCGACGCTGGTCCCAATCCATTATATACCAAGTGCTTGGGCCGCCTGGGTAGATACTGCCCTCCAGAGCAAAGAATGTTTCTTCCGACTTCAGCATGGCGCGCGTACTGGTGATGTCCTGGTTGGAGTAAAGCTAAGTCAAGGTGAGAAGCTGCGAAGATCTCAGGCGAGTTAGGTATTGTCGATGGAGATGCGCACGACTGCCGCCTCGCTTTCCAAAGTTCAATGCAAGAGAAGAAGAGGGCGGGGAAGCACTGGTTGATTAGTCATGTGTATCAGTATCTACATATGTAGACCAGAGCTAGTTGCTGTTATACACTTGCTGGATACTTGGTACGATGATAAATGTATTGATATATACTGATTATTTCATGGCCGGGAAGAGGGTAAAATATATACTTTTATTCGGTCCAATCTTTTGAGGGTTACCAGTGAATAACAGAGCAGAGACTAACTCGTAATTTTGAGGATAGTTCCAAGCAATTTCATTATACAATCTATAAAAACAACATCTTACTTAATAATCGCAAATGTCCAACAATTTTCCATGAACAGTACCCTAGGCTCAGGGAGCGTTGGGATCTACACGAACCACACACGATCCCATTCCGGAGAGTTTGCGCCAAGTCTCATGAGGCTCCCTAATGTTCTCCAAATCCCAGACCTTTTTAATGGGTACCTGGACCTTGCCATCAATGAGAAGTTGCAGGACAGTGTGAACATCTTCCACGAAAACAGGTCGATCGTTGTCAATGTAGTAGAAAGTTGTGCTTCTCTTTGTGAACATGCAGCCGTTCTTAGCAAAGAGCTTTAGCTGCGACGAGAACTGCGATCGTGGCTTGGCATCGTCGCCCTGGATGACGTTCATGTTACCCCCGAAACCAACAAGTCGGCTGGGTTCGTCGGTGATGAGGATGTCCCAGGAATCGTTGAAGCTCTCGAAGCCAATGGGGTCGTAGACCACGTGTGCACCTCCGCGCTTCTTCATCTCATCCATCCAGTTCTTGTCGGTGTATGTAAAAGGGGTTGCACCAAGCGCTCTAATCGCATCGTGGTTGCGCTCTGCAGCTGTACCGTAGACTTCAGCGCCCTCGAGCAAGCAGAGTGTCATGACGGCATAGCCAACAGCTCCACTGATGGAGTGAATGAAGACGCGTTTGCCTTTGCCGACGAGGTTAGTGGCGCGATAGACGAGGCCAACGGCAGTATTCCAGTCAAGAAAAGCGGCGAGTGCCTGGCGCATATCAACGCTCTCGGGAATAGGCACCACGTATTTCTCGGCGATATTGATCTTTTGAGCGTGGGCATTGTACATGCTCATGGCGCCAACGAGCTGGCCGGGTCTGATTTTGGTAGACTTGTCTCCATTGGCGCTGACGCGACCAACGAAGCAATAGCCCGGTGTTAATGGTGCGGCCTTTTGCATGGGATATGTGCCAATTCGCATCTGAATTTCAGAGCCACCAAAGCCGGCGTAGATGATATCGCATTGGACTTCATTCTTGGCGGGAGGAGGTATTTGGGCTGTGACGACGCTGACTTTTTCGGGGCCGCCAAAAGCAGAATAGACGACTTTGCGAATGTCGTGAGTGGTCATTTTGATTGGTTAATGAGTTGGTGGTGATGGTGTTGTTGTAGGTATATGAGTGAATGTTGTGGTTATTTGGATGATGATTTCTTGGAATTGATGGGGGTTTGACATAACATATATATATCTTATATTTTCAGACTCTCTTACACAGCCTTCATCATCTTCGTGCTTTGCCATCTTACTTACATGTTCCTTGCTCGTCCATCTACAGGGTAAACTCTCATCAACCTCGCGTTTCGCTCTCGCGAGACCCACAAATGCGCGAGAAACGAGTGGTCAAGTCATTTAAGCGAATGACGAACAATGACATGCATGGCTTTTCTGCAGCGGAGGAAATATTACCCCGACTATCAAGCCACAGAATTGCCTCTATCAACACCAGCCCTTCGGCGACTTTCCTGGTCCGATCCTTACTGTTTCAATAGTGAAATGACTTGTGCAAGTTTGCGATGATGAATATAAGTGACTAATTGCACTTCTACTATGGAGTGACTTCGATTGTATTGTTGGGAGGCCGGTTCTGAACGTTTGATTCTTGCTGATGTAATGTAAGAAGAGGTTGATTATGGAAAATGGATGGATGCTGCTACTGTGCAGATGATGCTCTAAGACGAACAATTTATAGCTGTTGAGCTAGATGTTGCCTTGAGTTCTGTTGGCTCTGGAGTCGTTTAGTTGGCGGCTCCCGCCAGCTAATTAATGCAGGCAGTATAAACCAAGGGTGAGCCTATCATGGCCGTCATTTTGTCGCCAACCCGACTCCGCCTGGACCAGGCCGGTGGTGAAATTGGGATCAGAGTCCATAGAACTCTTTCATTGGTCTGTTTAACCGCTGTTTACGAGCCATTTTGGCTGCCAAGAAGCCCTGATCGGTATTCAATTCCAAGAACTAAGTTATTATTTTTATTAAGGAAAAAAAGGCTCTTAAAGCCCTAAACCTTAATAAAGAATATATA